>APFE031551970.1:30355-61125 GCA_000404065.3 Pinus taeda | reverse complement strand
TCCAGATCTCCAAAACGTTTTGGACAATCATTCCAAGGTATTTGAGACTCCCAAAGGCCTCCCACCTATTCGTGATCATGATCATGCTATTCACTTGATTCCATGAAGTGTTCCTCCCAACATCAGCCCTTACATATATCCATATGCCCAAAGGAGTGGGAACTCATTAAAAAGTTGCAAAAGATCCCAGTTCAAACAATATTGCGAGAACTTGACAAGGAGGGAAAAATCATATTGGAACCTGAAGCAGTCAGAGAACCGAGAAATCGAAAGCTACGAAATAGATCAATTTCAGAGTATCTCATCAAGTGGAAGAACTTACCCACTAAAGATTCCACATGGTAGGACAAGAATTTATATAGAATCATCTGGAACTACTCAAGTGTTGAGGACAACACTTTTTGAAGGAGAGGGGCATGTTAGGTCCCTATACTACTAGTGTAACCCCTTATTGTTATTAGTATGACCCCTTATTATATTTTTATGCCCATGTAGTCCCCATATTGTTATTATTGTGCCCCATAGAAGCCCACTAAATTTATTATTGTGCCCTTACATTATTATTGTTATGTCAGCTCTGATTATATTATGACCCCTTATACTCCTATATATAGAAAGGAGGTCTCGTCTTTTGTATCATCCAATAATTGTTCATTTGTGTAATGTAAAGGAGGTTGCCCCCTCAAAGAGGCTAATTTATAAGGCGTTCATCTATATTTTCTATCTTTTTGTGAGCTAGTTTCATATCACACTTATCTACACGATAGAAGAGGGCACTCAGACTCAAATCATTATCTTATCAGTTAGTGCATGGGGTGCTTTTTAAGAAGCACCATAACAAAGTTTTGCTCATATACTTGGAAGTGCATGATTCAGAAAAAGTACTACGTGATCTTCGTGATGGACCAACCGGGGGACACTTTGCAAGTAACAAAAACGTGCACAAGGTTATGTAGACCAGTTTTTATTGGCCCACATTATTCAAAGACGCTCACGGTTATGCTCGCAGGTGTTTGGTCTGTCAAAGGTGTGTCGGTAGGGAAAAGAGGTCAGCCGCCCATTGCAACCTATTGCAGTGGAAGAACCATTTCAAAAATGGGGTTTAGATGTGATTGGTGAAATTTTTCCACACTCGTCAAAGAAGCACCGCTACATCCTCATTGCTATAGACTACTTTGCGCTGTGGATAGAAGTAGTTCCACTCAAACCAGTGAATGATCAGGAAGTCACTAGGTTCCTTAAGCATAACATCATCTTTGGGTTTGACATTCTGACTTTACTTATTTTTTATAATGCAACATATTTCTAATCATTAAAGTGATATGATTTTGCATTGGAAAGTGGCATTGTATTGAAACATTCATCAAAATACTATCTACAGGGAAATGGTCTTGCTTATTCTACAAACAAAAACCTCTTCCACATTATCAAGAAGACCATTTTCTCTTAACAGAGGAGCTGGCACTCTACTTTCGTGAATGCTTTATGGGTTAACCGAGTCACACCAAAACCTTCTCTAAACAACTCTCCTTACTTCCTGGTGTACAAAAAAGAGGTCATCCTACCCCCTAACATCTACTTTCCTTCCCTTGAACTTTCACAAGAATCCCAAGGCAAGCCATGTTTATTGGTTCAATGTAGGATAGACACTCTTCACAAGCTACAAGAAGAAAGGCAAAAAGCAAAAGAAAAATATTCACTCTCACTTCACTAGATTTGTATCAAGAGGTGGTTCGACAGGAAGTATACCAGGAAGAATGAATTCAGTGTGTGTGACTTAGTTTTGAAGAGGGACAAATCCCACAAGTACAAAGGCAAACACACTAAGTTCCAATTCATGTGGATCAGACCATTCACTGTACATGAAAAGCTTGGCCAAAACACATTTCGTATGTAATCACTAGACGGGAAGATTGACTTTCTTCCTGTGAATAGCCAAGATTTAAAACACTTTCAATGATGATCTGGGGTTGTACCTTGCCCTATGTACATAGTTTCTCTTCTTGCATGTTTTTTGTTGGCCTTGTTTTGTTTTTGTTCGTGTAATTAAGCATCATGTGTGAATGTGTTTTATGGATTCTTTGCATGTGGATGAATTGAAAAGAGTCTTGTAATACCACAACATTGGCTAACTTTCATCCATATTCTTTGTGTTGGGTCACATAGTTTGGTCAATGAAGTTTCGATTGAAAATATGATCCATTTGTAAGGAGAGTTTTGGTCAAACCATGATCCTTGTGTCTATTCTAGAAACCATATGCCACACTTGGTTCTTATGTTTCTGTGTTTTCACGCTTATCCAATCAATAGATGAATAAAAAAGGAAAAAACTAAATGAGAAAACCTAAATCAAAGGTCTATATATGCTTCTTTGAAGGAACAACCTCTCCTGCTCTCAATAAGTTGGGATACCTCTTCCACCCACAAAATGAATAAGTGATAATGCACATTCCTATTTAAATATATAAATAAAGGTGAAAGAAGAGCAAGGCTTCTTGCGTAGAGAGGTGAAACAGGGAACTTCGCTGGGGTAATATAGGCTCGCTGGAAGCAGAGAAATATTTGTGTTCCTATTGTGACTCTGTTGGGGTACTATCAAGCCCTATTGGTAGCGAAGCAACACCACAAATGAAAAACTATACTTTGAAAATATAAAGCTCGTGAACTTCACTAACCTTTCCAATTTGAAATATTGTGATATTATTGAATCTTATGCGTGTGTTTAACCGAAAAAGGCACAAAGGGGACCATGTTTATTCATAGAGTGAGTGGGGAAGCAAAATGTATCTGCATGATGAATCAATACTCCCTGAGGAACTTAGACCTTGCACAAATGAGTTGACCAAGACAGAGAAGATGGAATTCCACTAATGTGTCACCAAGTGTTGTCACTGCTACAACATCTTGAAAAATTTTGGTCTGCACCAAATTTCAAAGCTTCCCTTGGTCTTGCATTTTGTTGTCGCAAACATTGGAGTCCATTCCATGTGTTTTTTAAGTGTTTTGGTCTCTTTTGCAAAAAAGGAAAAATGTCATATTTTCACATGTTAGTTGTCGCATAATGTTTAGAAGTTCATTTTGGTGGTTTCAAGGGGTTATCTTTAAGTGAATGAGTTGATCTAACCATGTAAACATATGTTGCACTCATTCCCAAAGTTTTAAGCACTATCGCAAAAGTTTCATCATGGTCATCGCAAAGTGTACCTTTGGTGTCGAACTTGTCATAAGTCATCACAAAGTTGTCACACTGGGGGAAATGTGTGGTTCATGTGTCATGGATGGTATATGTTTTTGTGTCATAAAGTATTCTAAGTGTATGGTCATAGTCAAGTCATGTCACTAGTCACATCAGTTCACTAACCCCACACTTAGCCAATTTTTATAAATTTCTGAGCAACTTAGCCTCATCTGGCCTTCCCCAAGTGTGCATTGTGTAGTTCCAACCCTCAAGTTGTAGCCTTGTCCCTGAGAATTGTGCAATCCAACCTTCCAGCCTGGCCTTAATCATGCATTGTGCAGTATTTGAGCTCAAGCTCAGCCATTGAGCTCTTAAGTTGCACAACTGCATAGTCACCTAGCCTCCTTTGCCTCTCTAAACTGCATAATGAGTTCAACCAATGCCTATCCACTGAGCTTGTCACATTGATCTCCCAGACTATGCAATTTCCTTCCTCAGTCTAGCCTGGGCTACACATTGCATAGTCTCAAGGTTTTAACCTTGAGTTCCTTAAAATGCGCGATTAAATAGTCACCGAGCTTCTCTTCCAGTCTACAATCTGGTTCTGGCTCAGTCAATGGATCAATATGTGCCATCTTAGACTAAGGGTTTTATCAGACTAATGTTGTCTCATAATGAGTGAATTGTAGATGCAGGTACTCTATCATACTATGAGAAGATGATGAATAAGGAGATGGAGAAGGGAGACATGCTAAAATACACCTGTGTAGCTGATTATGCTAAATGATCAATCAAGAGAAGACAAAAGGGACACTAGTTTGTAGTCACAACTCAAGACTTGATATCATTGAAGAGGTCTTACTTCTAATCCATAAGGAGGTGGATATAAGAGCATCCTCAATAAGACATGTAGCAAGCAATAGTAGAAGTAGCTTGACACTTCCATGTCATCAAGCAATCTATGTTAGCAACATCATGTCATGTCATGTCATGTCATGAGTTTCCATATGCCACATCATCATTGGGGTTATGTAATTATCTATTCAAAATGTATTGTAAAGTGAAAGTCCAAAGCACACATTCAGAATGTGAAGAGTCATGTAAAGTTGAAAAGTCATAGGAATTCAAAGAGTCATGAGAGTAGTCAAAGAGTCACAAGGAAGGTGAAGCATCAACTCATTAGTTATATATACACACTTATTGTATAACCAAAGGGATTTTCACCTTGGATCCTCCTAAAAGGCATTAAAGCGACAAGCTGGTTCTTTTGGGGAGAAAGAAGTGGCTTCAATGCTCCACTATTAGAGCTAAAGGTGTTCATTGTATACATGTGTCTTGGAAATTTTTTATCCAGATGGATGTTGGTGGCCACCCACCTATCCCACTTGGACCCCCACAACTGTCTCTTTCAATTTTTCAGTTTCTTTAATTGTAGCACAATTTACTATTTTTAGAAGTTTTCGGGTCATGAACTTATAGAGCCGTTTTGAGGCCCTAAACGACATTTTTTTGGAAAAATAGGAGCAACATGGGTCGATGGCCCAATGTTTCTCTTCCCAAAGTTGCATTCCTCAGATAGATCCTGTCTAACGAGCTATGGTGCGCGTCAAACGGAGATTGTATGCCAAAGTTACGACCCTGAAAAGTTGATGTACCAATTTACCCAAACGGGGCCCATAGTTTGGCATTTCATCTCCTAAGGTTAGGTTTTTGGATGTTTAGGGTTTTCCATTATATCTCAACAATAAATAGGCCTTCGAGCCTCATTGTAACACAATTTAGAGGCATGTAGCCGCCACAACTCTTCTCAGAGATAAGCTACCATCACCCTAGCCGATTTATTTCCATTCCTGTTTGTAAGCATATTTCAGTATTTTACATTAATGAAATGAAGTATTATTTCTACTACATCTCTGTATTTATGGTTATCTCTATAATTTGTTACGTTCCTGTTTAAATCTAGATCAATGGTATTAGAGCGGTCTGCTATTTCTCTATTTTTCTTTGCATGTCCCCAACAAGGTCGGGATATAAGGAGTTAGGGCTTGAACTGGTCGAACCTTTGCAAGACCAGCCTCACAAATCCCAAAGGCATCTAATAGCGGATGAAAAGAAAGATGAGGGGGCAGGAGATCCTATCAAAATCTTGCTTGAAAAAGCCCTTGAGCGACAAAGGAACGTGATGATGGAAAACTTTGCCCAGATCCTTCAGCAGCTACCCAAAGGTGACACATCGACTTCCAACAGCTACTTTGGAAACACCACACCCTTTAAGGTACAAGTTAACTTTGAAATCCCCATATTGGAGGGTTAGATAGATGCAGATGTCGTAGATAAATGGTTAAATCTGCTAGAAGGTTATTTCTTTGTTCATGATTTTTCCAACCAGCAAAAGATCACTTTCGCACTTCTCAAAGCAGCCCCCCACGTTAAGGACTGGTGGGAAACCTACTACGAGTAGAAGGATGAAAGTACGAACTCACTATTCTCAGTTGCACCCACTTGGAATTCATTCTAGAATTTCATCAAGGAGTAGTACTACCCTGTCAAGGGCTATGAGGAAAATACATAAAGTGGACCACACTACAGTAGGAAAGGGACCAAGACATGCCGAAGTTCACTAATATTTTTCATACCCTTTGCACACAATTGGGTATCAAGGATTCTGAGCTGCATTTGGTACTCAAATATCGCGGCTTCCTACACAGGTACATCCAAGATGAGATGGATTTCCTGAACATCTCCTTGCTCGGCACGGTGTACCGATACATTGTTAAGATCGAGTAGAAGTTTAAACAAAAGAAGCGAGACTTTGGATCTGCAAATCCGAAGACCAAAGGACAAATCCAAGGTGGGGTGACCCAAGACAACCCATTGAAGCCACAAGAAAAGAACAACACCACGAAGTCGAAGAAGGACATAGGAAAGTGGTGTGAGTTCGACAAGAGCCCCACTCACAACACAAGTGAGTGTCGAACCAAGCAGTCACTGGTGGCCAGTTGAAGGATTCAAAATTAGATGCATGTTCTGACCTTGAGTCAGAACCTGACAAGGGGAATGACAAAGGGAAGCAAATCATTGATGCGGAGCCTAGCGCCACTATTTCCACCACCAAGGTCTAGAAGAATGATCCCAAAGATCCAGAGGAGGGGGAGCATCTTTTCCACTCATAGATGTGGGTGAAGGGTTCACCATTGCAATTCATTGTCAACAGTAACAGCCAAAATAACCTCATTTCAACAAATTTCATGAAGCGATTGGGCTACCAACTAAACCACACCCACAACCGTACAGTATTAGGTGGCTTCACCAAGGACGAGATCTCCAAGTTCGTCAGCAGTGTCACCTTCCCTACAACATCAAGCCCTTCACAGATGAGGTATTGTGTGATGTTGCACCTCTTGATGTTTCTGATATATTATTAGGCCAACCATACTTATGGAGGTGATATGCTATGTATGAGTCAAGGCCTCATGATGTTATTGTTTCTTTGGGTAATTCATTATACAGGATACCGGAGGTAGCCCCACCTACCACTACTTCTTTGATATCTGCTAAGAAATGCAGCAAGCTCATCTCCCAAACTAGGAAATTCATTTTTTTTCTGGTTCGCTCCAAAAGTAAGGAGAATATTGTCACCACATCCATGACCCTCCCGAAGGCTTCCTCCACGCAACAATAGCAACAGATGGATACGGTCATATTCTCCTCACCCACAGGGGTACCATTGCACTGTCAGATCAAGCATCCATCCGATCTGACTTCTAGAGAACCTCTACCTAATGGGTCAATATATCATTTCCCCATTCTAGAAGATGCCAAGTACAAGCAGTGACATGATCAGCATCAGGTACCACCCAAGTTTCAAGTGGGCGACAAAGTCTGGTTGCATCCGCAGAAAGAACACCTTACAAGAGCCCATACCAAGGCTATGGGAAACAATGCTTTGGAGCACAACATTTCCCCATTCCTTTGCTTGCATTGAGTGTTCAATGTGTACTACTCTCGACCATGCTTCCAACCATTACTAGACACATCAGAGGTTGCAAAATAGCTCGCCAGGTACCCAGCTCAGCGGAAGTTTCCTCATCTCAGGGAGGAACTCAACGCAATGGGGACCATTGAATCCTAAGGGGGAAGGAATGATCCATATGGATGTTGGTGGCCACCCACCTATCCCACTTGGACCTCCACAACTGTCTCTTTCAGTTTTTCAGTTTCCTTAATTCTAGCACAATTTACTATTTTTAGCAATTTTTCGGGTCCTGAACTTTCGGAGCCATTTTGAGGCCCTAAATGACGTTTTTTGGGGGAAAATGGGAACAACATGGGTCCATGGACCTATGTTTCTCTTCCCAAAGTTGTATTCCTCGGATAGATCTTTCTAAGGAGCTATGGTGCGTGTCAAACGAAGATTATATGCCAAAGTTACGACCCTGGGAAGTTGATGTACCAATTTACCCAAACGAGGCCCACAGTTTGGCGTTTCATCTCCTAGGGTTAGTTTTTTGGATGTTTAGGGTTTTCCATTGTTTCTCAACAATAAATAGGCCTTCGAGCCTCATTGTAACATAGTTTAGAGGCATGTAGCTGCCACATCTCTTCTCAAAGATAAGCTACCATCGCCCATGCTTGTCCATTTCCATTTCTGTTTGTAAGCATATTTCAGTATTTTACATTAATGAAATGAAGTATTATTTATGTTGCATCTTTGTATTTATGGTTATCTCTATAGTTTGTTGCGTTCTTGTTTAAATCTGGATCACTTTTACTTAATATAAGAAGCCTCGACGCCAACACATTCTTCATGCACGGATTATGAATATTTGTAAGACCATTCTGTGGATGTTTGTAATTCATGTTTTCTTTCATCTGTGCTAAATTAGTTGAATTATTTTAGCTATTTTAGTATTTATCATATTTAGAATGTGTTGTAATGGTTACTATTGTTGGCACATCTTTGTTGACCATTCCGATGGATATTGGACAAATTTCTCTTGTTGGTTGGTTCTATTGATTGTCGCATCTTTGTTGATTATTCCACTAGATGTTAGATGGACCCTTCTTGGTTATGTGTGTCTCTGCTAGGGTGGTACTATTACCTCTCTCTTAGGGGCTCACTTTCTTTTCTCCCTCCGCAATAGAAGATCCTTGACACACTTACAGCCGAACACTCTCCCGACACACTCACTTTCTTTTGAAAGGCACATTTGCATTCCTCTCTCATGCTAATAGTTATAGCCAAGGAAAATCTTTAAGAAACCGACAAGTGGGACATATTCTAGATGGGGCTCTATCTCAAATGATGTGAGGTCTAATTGGGACCACATATCGAGGATACCCTTGAATGTTGGTAGGTCCAACACCGTTAACAAATAGGTAGATTTAGCTATAATTAGTGCATGCATGCAAATGGAAATCATGCAGAAAAATAGAGAATGAAAAAATAATCTCACACACACATAAGACAAAAAATATTCTTTGGGAAACATTTTCAGGAGAAAACCCAACTGGAAGGTGAGGTCGCATCACTCTCTTTCTCTATCTAAAAATATGGTTGCAAATACAAAGAAGTAAGGCATGTGGCCCATGGTCTGCTACAGGGCACAAATCCTCCCTATTTGCTCTACCTCCTATCCCTCTTGGTTATCTTTTCTCAACTATGACAAAATTTTCTCAAAATAATGGAATGTCTCTTCCTCCTAGTGGCCCAGTTATAACATAGCTCGATAACCTACTACTGGTTAATTTTGACTACATCAACTCTTAACTAGAGTTACAACATAGAATCTTCTAGATTTTTTTACATCACAAACACATGTCTATCCCCTTTTCCATGAATAATGGGGGTTGACATGACATCCTCCCAAATTATAGGTGTGAAAACAAGAAGGTCAACTTCTGCGTGGCATAACTTTGGCATACAGATTCTTATGATGTGCTTCTTACACCATTGGAAATATCTATGTGTGTAGAACAACATGAAATAATGCTACGCTAGAGCGGTAAATTTTTACCCCCAAAAAACATCGTTTGATGCCTCAAAATGCTCCTAGAAGGTTTCAGACCTTGTTTTGCCAAATTGGGTCCCGCCGGTAAAAACGGTCCCTTGAGCTGATTCCTCCACTTTTTCCTCTCCAAATGCTTCAAGATGGATAACAAAAAATATACACTAATCAATCGCATACCCCAAATACACCAATGGTTGCTAGGCAAACTCACATTTCTTAGGATTAACAATAGCTTATACTTTTTGAAAGTCTTTAACACCTACGTGAGATGTGAGATGTGCTCCCCTAGGTGGAGCTATAAATCAATGTCATCCAAATACACTATTACAAATTAATCTAAATATGGACACAATACATCACTCATCAATCACATAAATGTAGTTTGTGTATTGGATAAAGCAAAATCATGAATAAGGATTCATAAAAGCCTTGCCTCGACTTGAAAGTAATCTTCTAAGTGTATGTGTACCAAGAGGTATCCCAATTTGAGATCCAACTTGCTCAAGTACATGTCATGTTGCAACTAGTCTAACAAATCATCAATCTTAGGTAGAGGATACCAATTCTTAAGTGTGAACTTATTCTAGGATTTGTAGTTGATACACATTCATTAAACCTCATCATTCTAGGGTACTATTATGATAGCGGCCCATAAGGTGAGACGTTTGATCAAATTACTCCCTACTCTAAAAGATACTACAATTATTTCTTCACTTCACTTTCTTCTAGAATAGTCTCATTATACAACCCAATAATTGGTAATGGGGAGTGAGGGAACAAATATATCTTGTGATTCACTTCCGTCTTAGATGGAAACCATATAAGCTCCCAGAACACTCCTCTATATGCTTGCCAAAACTCCTCCATTTTTTTTGGCTCCTTAATACATCCCTATATAGATGCATTTACTCTTATTGATTCATCACTCAATTGATTCTCTCTTAAGAAAAGAATACATACTTTTTACTAGAACATATCATTTTTTTTTAGCCTGGTTAGCACTTACCATAGAGATATTGGATCTACTTGCATGTGTTGATGATTAAGACTTCCCATCCTTGATCAGGTGGAACTAGTTTTCTCTCCACATGAATATCACATCCCTTACATACATGTCGGGGATTCCAAAATATACACTACATACATTAAGGAGTACTACATCTAACTCCACTTAATCAATAAAATTTGTACTTATATCAAATTTGATCTTATGATGTTTCATGACCTTGAGATTTACATCCTTATTTACCCTTCCCATTGGATAATGGCTAGGATTATATTGAAATTCCAACCAAGAGTTTGATGGATAGGTCAACTACTATGAGATTGACTTGTGAATTACAATTGAATAGAGCACTCAGCTTGGTCTTTTTTACCTAGACCTTAATGTATAAGAGTTTTGTCATCTTCTTCTCTTCCTTGTGATGAAAGATACAAATATTAATATCCTTCTACACTAACATGCAAATGCTCACTCACCACATCCAAGTTACTCTCTACCATGCTACTTGAATTTGTGGCTAGAAAGTTCTTCTTCTTGGCATCCTTCTTAAATTTCTTTGGATCCAACTTTGGATGTAGCTTGCAACACTTATCTTTAGTGTGATATTTGATATTTCAATGGTTGTAGTGGTTATTTGGATCCTTGCATTGATGTGCGGTAGTTTATCATTTTCTTATCTTTTCCTTTATACTTCTTCTTCCCCTCCTTGGAAGCACCTTGGTAGTCTTTCTATTTAGAACTACTTGGATTTCCTTTCTCATGGCCTATGTTCTCTAGTTATCATTCTCTCACACAAGTTTCAACAATGATCCTTGTTTGAAGAGTATCACTTGCTTTAAAAAATGATTATGAAGACCCCTTAGATACTTGAGGAGTGCATTTAGGTTCTCATGAGAGATACCCAACATGATTGTCATCTTCTTGAACTCAATTATTAATCTTGCACACTTTTCCCTTGCCTTTACTTGAAGTGATGCTAATGATTCCACTGGCCATATATATACCCATTGTAGCTACTACAACACCCTCCAAAATTTTGGTTACACCCAATTTCAGAGCCTTCCTTGGTCTTGCACATTGTTGTCGCAAACACCGAAACTCATTTCATGTACTTTCTTGTAGTATTTTTCTCCCCTTGGCAAGTTGGGTAAGTTGTCGTCTTTTTGCATGAATGGTTGCCGCACAATGTGTAGAAGCCTGATCTCATGGTTTCAAGGGTATTTCTTTGTGAAGATGAGTTTTTCTAACCATGTAAACATCCATCACACTCATTCGCAAAGTTTTAACCACTATCGCACAAGTGTCGTCACGATCGTCGCAAAGTGTATCTTTAGTGTCACACTTGTTGTAACTGGTCATTTAGTTGTCACACAAAGGGAAATTCATTTTTCAGGTGTCTTGGGTGATCTATGTTTTCATGGCATCAAGTATTCTAAGTGTGATATCATAGTCGAAGTCTTATCATTGTTCACATCTGTCTAACCAGTCTTACACTTAGCCATTTCTAAGAAGGCTTCCCAACCAAGAAACTTGCCTTCACCAGACCTCCCCAAACTACACACTGCACAATTTCAATCCTCTAGTTGTGAACTTGCCCCTTGGCACTGCGTAATGTGTATTTCCTACTTCCCATGACTATTACACTGCATCGTTTCTGGGCTTAAACTCTGACCTTAGCCTCCAAAATTGTGCAATCCTTTCTCTCAACCTGGGCCTAACTGTGCACTGCACAATTGCAAGCCTCAAGATCATTCCTTGAGCCTATGAACTATGCATTTGCATAATTTACCAGCCTCCCTTGTCTCCTGAAACTTCACAGTATGTCCTCTCAATGTCCACCCCCTCAACCTGTCTCACTAGCTCCTAGAACTGCGCAATTTTCTCCCTCGGTCCAGCTTAAACTGTGCACTATGTAGTCATGGGGCTCAAGACTCACCCCTAGCTTCTTGGACTTCGCAACTACACAGTCACTGAGCCCTCTCTCCTAGCCTATCACCTGGTTCTGACTCAATCAATGGATCAAAATGCACCATCTTAGACTAGGGAGTTTTCAGACTCATGTCATCTCATCATGAGTGAATTGTAGATACAGGTACCTTACCATGCTATGGTGAGATGATGAAGAAAGAGATGAAGTATGGAAACATGTTTAAAGACACCCTTGCAGATGAACATGCAAGTTTATCAATCACAAGAAAGTAAAGGGAATTAGTTTGCGATCACAACTCAAGACTTATGATAATTGAACAATCCTTATCACCAAGTCATACAGAGGTGAAAAGAAGAGAATTCTCAAGCAGACACTCAACACACAACAACAATAATGGCTTGACACTGCCACATCATTAAGGAGTCCATGTCAACAGTGTCATGTCATGAGTTTTCATATGCCATATCATCATTGTGGATCATGTAAATGGTATTCAAAATGTATTGTAAAGTGGAAGTCCAAAGGACACACATGTAATATAAAGAGTCATGTACATTGAAAAGTCATAGGAAGTCAAATAGTCATGAGGGTAGTCAAAGATTCACAAGGAAGGGGAAGCATCACCCCTTGTTTATATATACTCCCTCATTGTATGAGAAAAGGACTTTTCACCTTGGCTCCTTCTGCAAGGCATTGGAGAGATAAGCTATTTCTTTTGAGGAGTAAGAAGTGGATCCAATGCTCCACTATTAGAGCTAGTGGTGTTCATTGTATACATGTGTCTTGGAACTTCTACTTAATGACAGAAGCCTTAAAGGCCAACACATTCTTGATGCATGGATTATGGATATTTGTAAGACAATTCTGTGAATATTTGTAATTCATGTTTGTTTTCATCTGTGTTAAAGTAGTTGAACTATTTCGGTTATTTTTGGTACTTATCATATTGATAATGTGTTTTAATTTCTATTATCGTTGTCACATCCTCATGGACTATTTTGTTGGATATTAGATAAATCTTCTTCGTTATATTGGTTTCAATGACCATTGCATCTCTGTGGACTATTATGCTAGATGCTGCATGAACCATTCTTGCTCTATAATATGCTTATGATTATGGTTAAACAATTGGATTTGAAACTGCCTTTATGGGATATGGAACTGAAATGGATCCAACTGATTCAATCTAATAAATTTATTTTGGGTCAATAGGCTTATCTATTTCTGGAATTCAATCTCAATACTCACTTGGGTCTGCTTCTCAAGAGGCCTAAACCTAGGATGTTGATAAAACAATTAGTGAAAATGAAACCTCTAGACAAAGTAATAAAAAGTATGGGATCCAATTTCACCATAACCCACCACAAATAGAGAAGGTAGAAGAGGCTTCAGCAACTACAGATTGAGCTAATGGAGTTTCTCCAATCAAAGAAGTGACTTTAGTTTCAGTTCAAGATTTAGATCGAATGTAAGTTCTTGTTCATGTGTGTCTCTACTAGGGTGGTACCACTACCTCTCTCTTAGGGGCTCACTTTTCCTCCCCTCCGTAGTGAAAGAACTTTGACACACATATGATTGAGCACTCACCATGCACACCCCCTTGTTTTTGGAAGGCACATGTGTGCTCCTCTCTCTTGCTGACAGTTAGAGCAAAGGTGTATATATAAGAATATATGGCAACCAGGCCGATATTCTAGATGGGGCTCCTACTCCAAATGGTGTGAGGTCTAATTGGGACTTCACATCAGGGAGGCCCCTTGGTTGATGGATTTCCAACACTGTCAACATTACCCAATAGGGTAGAAGTGGGACTTGATGATGGTTTTAACACCTCCCACTTAGTCATTGGTGGTGTAGAAATTTTGAATAATATGACATTTATTCACAGATATTATCCTAATTATACACTATTTGCAGAATTCATGCATAATACATAACCCCCTCTACCATTGATCATTAATTTTCGGAATTAAGAAACAATCGCATGCGCACATTGAAACATCAATCACACATATCAACGCAGTATGTACTGGGGAAAGCATACAGTTGAAAACCCCTCAACTATATGTATATTATGATGATAGAGAACATGTAACAATACATAGTACAATACTCCTCACAAGTACTCAGTACTATCTCCACCTGCTACATATAAACTAGCTCAGATTTGAATCAAGTCACAGGTTCAAATATCCTCCATTGTTTGCCTGCCTCCACTACGCAATACCTGCATGAGAATAGATGAGAATGGCTGATCCAAACTCGTGTTTCCCTGGTGTTTCACTACGCAATCCTCATTGGCAGTCTCAATCCACTAATTGTGCAAATCTCATGCACAACTATAGTCACAACTGACAGCTGTCTTGCCCTTTCACTCACCTCTAACACTTGTGTTGACTGAACTGTCCATGCACTGAGTTAAGTGATGTATTCTTTAGTTGATTTATGAGTTAATAATTAGTGAACTAATTAATAATTAATTCACACCACTCATCACTAGTGTATTTGTTAGTTAGACTAAATACAACGAGTTCAACTAAGTCAAATTGAACACAACTCCATCAACTCCTCATTCAACTCCACCAAACTCAATCACTTGAGTTCTAACTAAAGTCCTTCATGCAATAGCTCAACTAACCCATAAGAAAAGTGTATTTCCTTCTGGCAGTTGCATGTGCCACATTCGTAGCTCGAATTGAAGTGCTGCAAGAGGATAAGATAATGTTTATAGTCCAAATATTATTAAGAGCTAATAATATTTGACTATTCTATATTTAGACTGGCAGTCTAAAAATGGACTCCACCCATATGTCTAAAAATAGAGGTCCATCTATTTTTACCAACATGACCAATCATCCGTAAATAGCATCCTGCAACTCATAGACCATGATCCATATGGCTAAAAATAGACATAGTCTAAAAATAGACTTTGCGCCATAAATAGCCTGTGGAACCACTTAGTGAAGGTGATTTGTTTTCACTAAGCTCCATCATCTTGTTGCATTTTCAACAGGTGGATCACCCTGCTATGCTAACTTTCTATGTCACTTTCACACTAATTTAGCGTGTGTCCTCTATTTTTAGTCAAGAAAATGAAATTGTTTTCTCTTTTTCTATATTATGGACACTAAAATAAACTTCCAACTATTGCAATCAATGGTTCAACTTAACAACATGAATCTCACCTTGGTATGACTTTTCTTCTATTTTAAATAGAGGTTGTTAAGGAGTGATGGCACTGAAACTTAGTTATTGTTTCTAGGCTCTTCTTTCCACTTCTTTTCTAGGCCTTAATTATCTCTTAATTCCTCCTTCAATTTGACTTCCAAGTTAAAGCTACCAACATCCCTAAGGTCTAAACTTTTTCACTAAGGCTACCATGACGAGGACTATGTTGTAAGAGATATCAATGACTTTCTATTCCAACCTAATAAATCTCCCTTATACCACATTCCAAGGTTTACTATGAATGGGATTATCCATGATGGTTAGGGTTCTACAACTTCCTTCTTAATCCAATTCCTAGTTCCTACAACTTTCCACACAAAACCCCAAAGAAGCCAAGCTAAATTACCGATATAATTTGCAAATTTCCATGGATATTCCACTAGAACAATTCATTAAAAAATATCTTGTAAAATTCTCAAATATTTCCTTATACAAGTTTATTTCCTTGGATCTTATATTTATTATCATTAGCTTATTGCTCACAATTATAAAAATAACCTAAATACAAAATAAATATCAAGCAAGTGAAAATACCATTCACACAAAAGAACACAAGATGTGTCATGGGAAACCCAAGATAGGAGCAAACCTAGCTAGAAGGTGAGGCTTGTGATCTATTCTTTTTTCTTCAATTATGAAAATGAAAATACAAAGAAAGGGGTACTCATTATGGAGTTACCTTTGACATTGTAGCTTGCATGGATGCTACATTGTCTTCTTGCTCTTTTATTATGCTCTCATATTGTAATGTTATATTCTTTTCTTTGCTCAACTATGGAACAAGTACAATGCTAAAAGAATGGAAAACTCCTCTCCTTCTACTTGGACAATATTTAGCATGTCCTAATACTCATTTAGCATTGGGTTTTTTCTCAGTCCTCAACCCTCAATTATTATTAGATTTTGGACCTTCTAGAATATTGTTGAAATTCCACATATCAGTAATGAGAATTAGCGTGGAATCCTTGGTATCACGGTGGTCAATAAGGTAGTTCAACTTATGGGAGGCATAACTTTTGCATATGAAATCCAAATGAGGCAATTTTCACTTTAAAGGCGAGGTCTTGGTTTATAAAACAATGTCGAGGAGTTGTGAATTGTGATTGTCAATTTTTGACATGAAAAGTGTTATTTAATGCCTCAAAATGGCTCTAGAAGGTTCCAGACCTTAAATATCCAAACTTGGATATACAAAAATGGACCCTACAAGTTAATTCCCCCAAAATTCCCACCGAAAAAAGTTATAGGATAGATGATAAATCATATATGATCATTTAAGGATCAATAACTCCACTAAAATCCACATGATTATTCAATGATGAGTGATTTATATTGAATTTAGGGATTGTAGTTTGTTATGATTACATTCTCTCATGTTTCCAAAATCGATGTTGGTTCTTTAATTGTGGTGAATGGTATAATCTATTTTCACTTTTATCTGAAAATTTGCATGGATTAAATGGACATTTATGTGAATTGCAACTTAGCTAGGCACATAAAACATGTAGAAAACTATGTTTTTTAGCTAGGCACAAAAACATTGTAAAAATTGTTCTGTTTGTGTTCTTCGTTATTTTAATCCTATGGAAAAATTTAGAATGTTTTCATATATCAATGAGTAACTTGATTATATAAAATTCTTTGAATACTTATGTTTAATATAATATGTTTTTTATTTTCAATGTGTCAAATCTAAGGATTTGGCCCCAACTATGCTAAGACTATATTAAAGTTGAAAGATGAGGAGGGGGAGAAGGAGGGGAGGATTTGGATAATGATATTGTCAAGGATGATGATCATGAGGATCTGAATGATAGTGGGGATATATAGGATATATGATTACTAGGTACATCATATTTACATCATATTGGTTTCTTTCATGGATTGACATTGGGAGATTTTATGATAATAGAAACTTCGTTTTGACTTTTGTATATATGGGATACTCAAACTTGTCTATTATGATATTGGTATTTACATCATATTAATTTGTTTATTTTCTTTTTTTATGACTCTGTGCTGATATTGACATTATATTTTGACATGTTTTATTTCATAATGATGATGATGTTATAAGTATTATAAGAACATTTGTTTCATTCTATGAAGTCACAAGTTCAAATCCAAGGGGAGGTAGAGTATGTACAAATCTTTAGACTTTTTCAGTTAAATTGCTACATGGAGTGGGTCCCTTCTCTGAAAAACAAGGGGGTATCATGCGCCAATTTGGTGTCTAGCTTGGTAGTGACCTTAAAATTATATTATTATTATTTTTATCATATTGTCTTGAAAGTTGTTTTTTTTAATGGTAAATTTCTATGATGATGAGAGAGAGAGAGAGAGAGATGCACACACGTGTGCGTGCACACACACACTTGTGTGTGTGTGTGTGCGTGTCCAAGAGAAATATACATATGTTTTCCCCCTAAAGGGACACATAAAATGCTTGAAGAGACATTTTTATTTGATCCTTGGTTCACTTAAAAAGAAAAAAATTACAAAAAAAAT
The DNA here is from genome assembly GCA_000404065.3 of Pinus taeda. Taxonomy (NCBI): domain Eukaryota; kingdom Viridiplantae; phylum Streptophyta; class Pinopsida; order Pinales; family Pinaceae; genus Pinus; species Pinus taeda. Next base: position 43,267 of record APFE031551970.1, on the reverse strand, counting down.
ATCAATTAAAGGATGAAGTACCTCAAAAAACTAGTTTATATCTTCTTATGTTCGTCTTATATCCAAGAAATCAATAGCATTTCCATATGAATAATAAAAAAAGGATGGAAGTTAGAGAGAGAGGACATATACTGAATTAGATGGTCTTCATTGAATTCATGAATTATAAAAGACCCATCTTGGAGTGTCAAAGCTTCGTTGAAGAGTTCATCTGCTTTAACATTTAGCTCCCTATGAATGTGAGAGAATGAAGGCAATTCAAAATTCTAAATCAACTTCGTTATCTAAAAGAGAAAATATTGAAGTCTCTTATTTTGTACTTTTAGGTTATTTTTTTCCCATTCAATGACCATATTGGAATCTCCAGTAAACTAAAGTTTGGATAATCAAATTTGTTTGGCATGAAAAAGACGAGGCCATCGCATTTGAGTTTTACCCAAGCCCAGGAGCATACCATAGGAGATAAAAATGAGAGGAGTTTAAATGGAGGACCGCTCCCACCCACATCAAGGAGGGTGTACTTGACAAACTCCATCAAAATATCCCAAGTAAAATCATAATCCAAAGGAGGCGTGATTGGACTACAAGATTTAGACTTCTTATTGTCAACCATGATTTCCTTCATTAACTTTATGATCAATTCCATAACAACTTCCATAAGGACCTAACTGTGTTGGAAAACTCTAAGATTCCTTGCCCATAAAACGAAATAAATGAGAAAGAAAGAGAGAGATCTAAAGCATGACGTAGATGAATCACGTAAATAATTGCGCACACTTTCTTCTAGAATGAATGAGACCCAAATATATTTGAGACCAAATTTTTTGGCAGGGGAGCACCAAACTTTGACAATGAAGGTACATGAAATGAAAATGTGGAAAATGGTTTCAGCATCATCTTGTCACAAAGAACACCAAATTGGTCCATGCAAGCCCATTTTTTGAATGTTTTCTTATGAGAGTAGTTTGTTGCTCATGGCAAGCCACATGAGAATCTTTACCTTTTGGGGAGTGTGAATTTCCCACAAATGATCCCACCACCACCTCTTTTCTTCTCGAAAAATATTGCTCAAGCTTTGCCTTATATCTTAGTTTAGATATGAAGACACATGTGGATTTTTTTTTTTACTAGCACAATGTGTCCTCAACATCTAGGTCTAACTTAATAAAACTAGAGAGCAATTTTACCACATAAAAATACCACTCAACCACCATATCTACATCTATACCAAGTTTCTCTACTGGAATCCATCTCCCTTTTCCCATAGAAGTTTGACCAACATATTTTATATCCCAAAGAGAATATAGCCTTGTTTCATGAAGCTTTCCAATTAAATTCATAGATAATTTGAAGTCTTTATCTACCCGTAGCCTTGGGTCTTCTCCTAGATGAACATTTTTACCATTACATATTTTCCAGATCATCCATAGGTTGATCAAAGGGAAACATCCATAAAGGATCTCCAAACAATTGAGTTGTTCTTTCCAGATTTTCTAGGACATTGAAATCAATATTCAACAAATAGGCTACCCATATACTTTGAGATCATTACTCTTTCCAAAATAGATTTGTTAAAAATTAGACTCCGTAGATTTTTTGTTGCAAACACTCGATTGAAAAGGAAGATTTTTTTTTTATTCCATGTCCTCCAAGGAACTTGGGAAAAGATATCTTGAACACTTAATCAAAGGGATCCCATTTAATTTTATACCTCATTACCAAAGAAAATGAAAACTTGTTTTACGAATTTTGTTGAGAATACCCATAAGTACCTTGGCCAAAGAAGGCCAATAGACAAATATGCCCAACAACACTACTTTTAAAAGGACCAAACAACTGCCTCTTGAAAACCACCAATTAACCCACAATGAAATCCAAGCTTCTACATTTTTGAAAATCCATATCCAATCCTTAAAATGATATGATTTTGGCTTTAATATGAAACCAAGATGCTTCATTGCTTCTTTGATCTTTTGCTAAGGAAAGTGTAATGCCCCCTCCTCCAAGGTCTACCCAATAAACCGACCAACCGAGGTAAACATGTGATGAGAGAGGTCAATATAAGGGATTCAACTTCTTTGGTGACCTTAAGGAAATGGAATCGACATAACATATCAAACAACAACACCCTCGGGAGACATGTCAGCCACTCAGACATCCTATCCGCGAGTCTCGTTGATGATTTAAATCGTTTAACCCTTGGTAAATCTCATGCTATAGAAAAGACAATGTCCAGAATTCAATTTCGCTCTCACAGGCCTATGTGCCAGCGTCCCTAGACTCTTTTCAGTAGACTTGTGCCAACGTCCCCGAGATTTGAGCCACTTTTCTAGCCCAAAATCATGGCCTCTACCCAGAACTTATTACAACCTCTAAAATCCATCAAAGCCATGATTACAAGATAAATAAATCAAAAACCAACATCAGGACTAGGCCTGAGCATCCCTAACCGAGACTGACATTCTATCAAACACTTGGCATCAATGCAACCTATAGGTCTAGGATACAAGACAGAGCATATATGACTGAAAGAAATTATGAAACATAACAAGAAGGATCACCACCTTCTACATTGAACTATTATATCGTCAATTAGGTCTTGCATCCATCCATTTAACAATTACAAGTAAATACAAGGGATAACCATGACATGAACCAATCATATAACAATGCTTATATCCAACATAAAACCATATAAATATCAGTGATATGAAAACCATTAAATCCACATATAAACAAGTGCAAAATTAAGAGAACTTAACTTTTATTAATCATAGGCAAATCTCACCAAGTTTGGGACTTCCACGTACCACCCATTCATAGACATGGTTGAACCAAATCTCTCTTTCAACCAGTCACCCCCGCACCATATTCCAAGCATGAATGTGAGATCTCATAGAACAACCAATCCAATAACAATAAAGGGAATCTAGAGGTTAAACCACCTCCACCCTCACCAAACTGTGATCACACCAAACCTAGTGCTTCGATCACAACCAAATCGAAATTGGAATGCCATTCAGAATCCATCACTATCCTTGAGGAATTTTATGCCTCCTTATCTCTCAAGATTTACCGCAATTCGATCTTGAATCACTAGGCCTTAAACTGAGACCAGTCTCTCAAGATTTACCGCAATCCAAACTCGAAACACTAGGCCCTAAGCTGAGACTCCTCCCCCAGGCTTTACCATGTATCCCACTAACACTGGTCAAGGGATTTCTAGGGCTTTGGGAATGAAAATTGAGACCACCTCTACCCTGGATTTTGAAATCCATCTAGCAAACCAAATATCAAAAACCGAAATAACCATCCCAACACCATGGCATCCAAAAAAAAGCAAGGCTAGGCTGAAAACCATTATCATTGATGAGCCTCGAAAATGGATAATTATATGGGCTCATTCAACCTCCTAATTCGACTTAATCCACCATTCTCATTAGTTTATTGCATGTTTTTTATTATATTTATGCTAATAGAGTGAATTGGGTTAGTCATTATGCCAACAAGTCTAATGTGTGCTTTATGTAGTCTTTTTGGTCAATTTGGAGAGAAAACCAAAGGTTTAAATGAGCACTTGGCAGCCAAATTCGTGGAGAGGATTTTTAGGAAGGTGTCTCCTTCATTTATGGGCCCTTACCTCGAATTCTCCACCATCAGCTCGGAGTTCAAGGGCCACCAAATCAATTATCACAAGGGCAGCCAAGCAAGTCAAGTAGGACTGTTGTTAACTGCAAGTTTGGGGCAGCCGAGTCCCTAAACTTTAGGAGGACTGTTGTGGTCCTCAATTTGTATAAATAAGAAGGCTTAGGGCCTCATTTGGGTTAGCCAGTAGTTAGTCACTTTGTAGGTAGAAGCTAGCTAGTTTGTAGTTCGATTTTAGTCATTTTTTTAGGCAGTAGTTTAGCTCTGCATTTCAGCACATTTTCGAGTTCTCATTGTGGACAATTTTTGGAATGTAACTATTCTTTTGATCAATAAAGATGAATCCAGCTTTCCACCAGCTCTAATCTCTCTTAGGAGGCTGTAGCTCTTGGGGTTGGGCCCATCTCAAGTGCCCAGTACCTCCTTTGTTTACTTTCATGTGTCTTTGTTGCATTCTTAGAATAAAATCTGTTATTTAGATTTAAATCTTGTTTTGATTTAGATTGATTTTGGTGATTAAAGTAGAATTTCATGTTCAGATTTGTTTGATAAGTCAATAACAGGGAAGATCTTCAGAAAAAAAGCCATCAAGCTCCTTGGATCTCACCTCTCCCTTAGTGGAATCATGAGCTAGGACCAAGGCCACCTTGCTGCCAACAAAAACACAGTCTTTGCTTCGCCATGCAATCATTAGTGTTCGATTTTTATTTGTAGAAGTTGGTTACATGTTCAGAGTCTTGATTACTTAGTTTGCATAGCATTTCACATTATTTCGTTGCAAATAAATTGTTGTTCATTTTCCTTGCTTTTATTTAGGTCAAACTAGGTCAAGATAGCTAAAGCTTGGGTTTGCATAGTCTTTGTTTGGTCAATTTTAGAAAATTGTGTGCAGATCACCTGTATTACCTCTCTATCTACCTTTCCTCCATCAGATAATCTGCTCCAACACTTAATCCATGATTCCTACCCTTCCTTTTCCATACTTTTCCCACCTTGCCCTAATTTCTACATTCTTGTACATCATCGCTTCCTCCATCCTTGAACCAAATCCAATCGCTCCTTAGCCTCATGCCCCAGATCCTAAACCCCTTAACATCATTATCCAACCTCCATTTCCACTTTCCCACCATTTTTCCTCCATCAACCCTCCAAAATCCACATTTCGGAACATCCTATAGAACCCCTGCAGACTTCCTGTAGAAGCTCACGAATGAGGTTTCTTGATAGCCAAACTCTATGAAACTCTCTGGAAGGGTGTTAGGGACCCCTTAGGCCCTCTTCGAACCTTCCCAACCTTCTGCAAGCATTTCCTCTCGCAAATCCACCTCTGCACAGTCAAAAACTAGTTAAAAGCACATGCATGATAGTTCTAACAACTTATTCAAAAAATACTTCCTTTTTTTTCTTTTTTTTTCTTTTTTTTCTTCTTCTTCTTCTTTCTTCTTTTTTCTTTTTTTTTTTTTTTTTTTTTTTTTTTTTTTTTTTTTTTTTTTTTCTTTTTCTTTTTTCTTTTTTCTTTTTCTTTTCTCTTTCTTTCTTTCTTTTCTTTTCTCTTCTTCTTCTTCTTCTTCTTTTTTTTTCTTTTTCTTTTCTTTTCTTTTTCTTTTTTTTTTTTTTTTTTTTTTTTTTTTTTTTTTTTTTTTTTTTTTTTCAGATGTTACTATAGAAGTAGCTTAGACACATGCATTTCACCTACCTAGAAGTCAATGGCATCTCTTTCAGTAGCTTGCATTAGTAAGGCTAGCTGGTAAAATTAGGATTTGCTAGGGTTTACATTTCCTTTCAACTTTCCAGTTTCTTTTGCAAGTAGATTAGCCTTCTTTGAGTTAGCTTTCATCCATCAGTTAAAAAGGTTCTTCTGAGAGCTCATAGAAGTTGGCTTAAGCTCCTAGCGAACTTGTGCCAGCTGACCAAGTGACAGCTGCGGCAAGAGCTAATACTTGTGCATACAACACCATCGCTTCCAAGTTTGTTACGAACTACCGGGTTGATAAAATTAAAGAAGGGAGTCCTAGGAGTTGCAACATTATTGCTGCAATACTGGGGCTCGCCAATCATAACCCAACAAAACCATGCCACCAACAATAAGAGAACCATACACCAACATGCAAATCCATGCATGTCCAAAGTAGCTAGAAAATCACGCATGGAAAAGTTTACTTGAAAGTATTCCTATTGAAGCTGCTTGACCTTGCTTTCCTTGCTTAATCCTTCATTTCCTTCATTTCCCTTTGCTTACTTTTCCTTCCTTGCTCCAAAACTAGAGTGCTCCAAGAAAACTCTAAGTGACCAAAAGTGAGAGAGAGAGAGAATAATGAGAGAGCTCCAAACTTGAACTAACAAAAGGTTAACACTGACCAAGCTTGAGCCAAGAGCTTGCCAACTGATCCTCATAAGCCTTTTTATTAATAAGGCATCTATTTTTTTCATTTTCCATTATTTTCCTTCATTTTCCTCCTCACATGCAACTTGTGACCTTTTTTACCTTCCTTTTCTCCTAATTTCCTTTATTTTCATAAATAAATGTGCCAAAAATGCTTTTTCTCCTTTAATGCCTTTTCCAAATTCCCTTAGCCAAAATACACATCCAGTGATACCCACTAGGATATCTTTGCCCATCATTTAGCTTGGAATACGTGTCCCTGACCCGTGGTCTTATTTTTTCCTTTATTTACATTATTACATAGAATTTTCACCAGGGTTGTTGCAGAACCCTCCCCCTTGGGGAACATCATCCTCGATGTTAAACCACACCAAGACCTCAACAAGACTACTTAAAAGCAAACATACTACCCATGGAGCTTTATAGCTTAGCTTGTTGCAGTATTTACAATGAATGACCTACTCAAAAGTAAAACATCATGACTACATGACAACATACTACATACTGGAGCTTTATAACAACTCATTACAGTATTTACAATGACCACATATACACATATGCATATTTACTAAACCAACAAATAAAATGATACAATGCATGTATCAATCAACAATGGAATCCAGAGGAGCTCACCTCCACCCTCAAAGTAGTACCATGATTCACCTCCTTCCCATGAAGTCCAGAATCTATTGCCACAATCAAAGCTACATCCAATGTCTGACATTATAACTTTGCACCACTTGTCCTCTCAGCAAGTAGTTACCAACTCATTGTTCCATGGTGCACTCCCAATGTATATATGGTTCTACACATTTCTGGTAGTGCTAATGACCAGAACCAATATTTCTGCAACCTGCCCTTCTCTACTACACAGTCCCTCGAGAAATCCGGTCACCCCCTTTTGTGCAATCACTCACCTTCCAAGTTCCTCAGCATCCCCTATCTCGAGTGATGCATTCTTATTCCAAGCACATAATTTCCATTAGATTCAAATAAATTGAAATAACCTTAAATCATATCTCATTGGTAGTTCATCAATAAGGTACACTTGCAATCCTATTCACTTCCTGTCACAAAAAGTCAAACTAACTATTTGATCAAAACATCATGTATAAACATATCACATATGGTTAGCTCAAAACACAACCATCATAGATCAATATTGTAAATCACTTGTAACCATCATAAACTAGAATCATAGATCACATATAATCATCATATACCATAGTCATAAATCACATGCATAGTGAAACTGAAATAAAATGTTGATACTTATCTTTTCATCAATCCTTAGCTTCTACCTTTGTCTTTATTCTATACGCACTCCGGATTGGTTGCCACACCAGACAAATGCCCAGTGGCTTCTCCTCAACCATATGCACATACACATAGTGTGCATCAAACACATACAACTACACACGTGATACAACACCATGCAATACATGCATCTACATCATTACCATATGTACCACATGTACACAGTACCACCTATACACTGCAGCCACCTGCACAACATGTGCACAACATCACATGTACACGTCACCACTTGCACAATGCCACATGTACACTGCACCATTGTACAACATATACATCATGTACATGGTACCACACACATGACATGTATGTGACACCACATGTACACAATGCCACATGCATGACATGTACACAACACCACCTACACACAACGCCAATTATACAACATGTACACAACACCACATGCACACATGACCACTTTTACAATCATGCACAGAACACCATATGTACATAGCACCATTTCTATAATATGCACGCAACACCACATGTACACAGCACTGCATATCCAAAATGTACATAGCATCATCTGTACACAACACCGCATATCCAACATCTATGTGGCGCCATCTATGCCCAACACTACATATGTAATATCCGCACAACACTACATGCACATAACATCACTTATGCAACATGTGCACAACAATAGTACTACACATCCAAAACCACACTGTCTTTACCAAGCAACCTTGCTTCTAGTGTCTTATCCATGCTTGTCCCAGCATGTCGTAGACCACACTGCTTTCATTTCGTTGTTGTATTCCTCGGTATAACCTGCCCATAATATAGGAAATATAATCACATAATATTGACTCATAACCATATGACACTGGACTTGTATATTTGTCATGATTATTCTTCTCAATTTATTCCTAGTAAGATGAGGAACCTCTTCATTCCATAGGAAATATAATCACATAATATTGACTCATAACCATATGACACTGGACTTGTATATTTGTCATGATTATTCTTCTCAATTGATTCCTAGTAAGATGAGGAACCTCTTCATTCCATTCGCTTGCATAACCAATCATTCCTCCACAGGGACGATTCCCGATGACCTTGTTAGACAATGACATGGTTACATACATACATACATATGTAATCATTAACATAAAACAATCATCATTATGTCAGACAATGACATACATACATACATATAAACATATATAAACATCAACATAATCATGATCATAACATAATTACCAGATAGCATAAGGTCTAGGTTAGAAAAATTCCTTCTTTGTGTGTGACATGCACAACATTGAAAACCACTGTTCCCAACTTAGTCAAACCATCTAACACCTCAATTCCATTTGCTTGACTTTTTCTGGTTACCCTTCTCATGTATGTACTACCATCATCCATTTAACACCAGTCCAATCAACTGTCATAGTCTTACCTTCTGTAGTGCTTAAAAATGCACAAAGCTTCGTCTGAGTCTTACATTACCTGTTGGGTACCATACAACTCTCCCCGTTCTCCATTAACCTTCCTCTTTCCCAAACAACTCCCAAGACTCAAAACATAAAAGGCAATACCAAGAAACAACCAAGAATAAAACCATGAAAACCAATAACAACATGACACCACAATAAAGTGGCATAGTTATGCACTAGACACTCGCAAAATTGCAAAGCAAGTGCAACAATCAAAAAATACCAAAAGCATGAGACTAACCATAGACACCATGACTCAATCCCCATTGTTCCCAAGTAAAGCTCAACTAGAGCCTTCTTCAAAATTTCATGGCAACCTCTCTTGCCATGCAACTCCCTACATCATACTACCATAAACACATAATTAAACATAACAATACATAGGTTACCTTACCTTGTTATGCTAATCAAGGTTAAGAAAACTTCCTCTATGTGAAGCACTCATTCATTTGGAATTAGGGTTTCCAAACTTAGCCAAAGTAATTATTGTCAAATTCCTTCCTTTTACCTTTTTACTGTGTTGGAAGCAAGACTTATTATGTACTGTCACATGACCCAAATATTAGTTATATAAACACATCGTGTTTCCTTGTCATGCTAATATGTAGCATGTTTCCACTACCATATGACACTGGACTTGTATATTTGTCATGATTATTCTTCTCAATTGATTCCTAGTAAGATGAGGAACCTCTTCATTCCATAGGAAATATAATCACATAATATTGACTCATAACCATATGACACTGGACTTGTATATTTGTCATGATTATTCTTCTCAATTGATTCCTAGTAAGATGAGGAACCTCTTCATTCCATTCGCTTGCATAACCAATCATTCCTCCACAGGGACGATTCCCGATGACCTTGTTAGACAATGACATGGTTACATACATACATACATATGTAATCATTAACATAAAACAATCATCATTATGTCAGACAATGACATACATACATACATATAAACATATATAAACATCAACATAATCATGATCATAACATAATTACCAGATAGCATAAGGTCTAGGTTAGAAAAATTCCTTCTTTGTGTGTGACATGCACAACATTGAAAACCACTGTTCCCAACTTAGTCAAACCATCTAACACCTCAATTCCATTTGCTTGACTTTTTCTGGTTACCCTTCTCATGTATGTACTACCATCATCCATTTAACACCAGTCCAATCAACTGTCATAGTCTTACCTTCTGTAGTGCTTAAAAATGCACAAAGCTTCGTCTGAGTCTTACATTACCTGTTGGGTACCATACAACTCTCCCCGTTCTCCATTAACCTTCCTCTTTCCCAAACAACTCCCAAGACTCAAAACATAAAAGGCAATACCAAGAAACAACCAAGAATAAAACCATGAAAACCAATAACAACATGACACCACAATAAAGTGGCATAGTTATGCACTAGACACTCGCAAAATTGCAAAGCAAGTGCAACAATCAAAAAATACCAAAAGCATGAGACTAACCATAGACACCATGACTCAATCCCCATTGTTCCCAAGTAAAGCTCAACTAGAGCCTTCTTCAAAATTTCATGGCAACCTCTCTTGCCATGCAACTCCCTACATCATACTACCATAAACACATAACTGTCAGTGCATAATTAAACATAACAATACATAGGTTACCTTACCTTGTTATGCTAATCAAGGTTAAGAAAACTTCCTCTATGTGAAGCACTCATTCATTTGGAATTAGGGTTTCCAAACTTAGCCAAAGTAATTATTGTCAAATTCCTTCCTTTTACCTTTTTACTGTGTTGGAAGCAAGACTTATTATGTACTGTCACATGACCCAAATATTAGTTATATAAACACATCGTGTTTCCTTGTCATGCTAATATGTAGCATGTTTCCACTACCATATGACACTGGACTTGTATATTTGTCATGATTATTCTTCTCAATTGATTCCTAGTAAGATGAGGAACCTCTTCATTCCATAGGAAATATAATCACATAATATTGACTCATAACCATATGACACTGGACTTGTATATTTGTCATGATTATTCTTCTCAATTGATTCCTAGTAAGATGAGGAACCTCTTCATTCCATTCGCTTGCATAACCAATCATTCCTCCACAGGGACGATTCCCGATGACCTTGTTAGACAATGACATGGTTACATACATACATACATATGTAATCATTAACATAAAACAATCATCATTATGTCAGACAATGACATACATACATACATATAAACATATATAAACATCAACATAATCATGATCATAACATAATTACCAGATAGCATAAGGTCTAGGTTAGAAAAATTCCTTCTTTGTGTGTGACATGCACAACATTGAAAACCACTGTTCCCAACTTAGTCAAACCATCTAACACCTCAATTCCATTTGCTTGACTTTTTCTGGTTACCCTTCTCATGTATGTACTACCATCATCCATTTAACACCAGTCCAATCAACTGTCATAGTCTTACCTTCTGTAGTGCTTAAAAATGCACAAAGCTTCGTCTGAGTCTTACATTACCTGTTGGGTACCATACAACTCTCCCCGTTCTCCATTAACCTTCCTCTTTCCCAAACAACTCCCAAGACTCAAAACATAAAAGGCAATACCAAGAAACAACCAAGAATAAAACCATGAAAACCAATAACAACATGACACCGCAATAAAGTGGCATAGTTATGCACTAGACACTCGCAAAATTGCAAAGCAAGTGCAACAATCAAAAAATACCAAAAGCATGAGACTAACCATAGACACCATGACTCAATCCCCATTGTTCCCAAGTAAAGCTCAACTAGAGCCTTCTTCAAAATTTCATGGCAACCTCTCTTGCCATGCAACTCCCTACATCATACTACCATAAACACATAATTAAACATAACAATACATAGGTTACCTTACCTTGTTATGCTAATCAAGGTTAAGAAAACTTCCTCTATGTGAAGCACTCATTCATTTGGAATTAGGGTTTCCAAACTTAGCCAAAGTAATTATTGTCAAATTCCTTCCTTTTACCTTTTTACTGTGTTGGAAGCAAGACTTATTATGTACTGTCACATGACCCAAATATTAGTTATATAAACACATCGTGTTTCCTTGTCATGCTAATATGTAGCATGTTTCCACTAATGGGGTAAATTACCCAAGGGGGTCGCGCCATTAGCGCGACTGTTTTAAAAACAGTCGCGCTAACCGCGCAACTCAAATTTTCCCATGGTTTTACCCATTGCATTTGAATTTTTCTTGGATCATAAATTTACCAATGTTCTAATGATGGTGTATTTGTCCTTGTGTGTGCAGGAAACAAGCCAAAATGGTAGTAGAGTGGAAAGAATGAGAACACAATGCCGTGGACGCCTTGGCAATTGAGGATGAGGGATGCATGAATGCCTTGAGGGATTGTGGCCTCAAAAAGTTCTTCCTTACATCATATATGCGGTCTCAACCTGAGTTACTACAATTCATAATTGATGCTTGGGGTGTGGACGACCAAGTATTTCGACTACGGAACCAGACCTTAGAGCTTGAGGTATCTAATGTATATTTCTTTTCGCAGGTTCTTCGGCGGCAGTGTTTTCAGTCACGCATGTTCTTGTAAAGCACTTCACCCCTCTCTCTCTCGGGCCTCATGCTTTAGGGGGCATCTGTTACACAATAATTTGTCACCTTTTGTCACCGTCCCTATTACCCCTCTCCTACATCTTGAAGGACTCACTCCAGGACTTGTGAGAAGTGACAAGACTTGAAACCACTTGCATCATTGACCTCTGAACATGAGCTTCATATGCCCTAAAGACATCTCCTGCACCTTGCCCTTAAAAATATCCCTTTTTACATTAGCGCTGGCCCACTGTGTTATGCTCGCGCCAATGGGGAAAATCTTATAAAAGCGGCGCGCCATTAGCGCTCTGTCCCAGAGTTGCAATTGCGCCAACCTTTTTGGGCAAAGTTTTTAACCAATCAACCTCCGAAAGTTCTATCCAACTCATTCACCAACTGAATCCAAGTTAAGTGAGGATGGTTTGGCTTCGAATCTTCTTGAATGGGAAGTAGTTTGCCACCATTCCATAGAAGTTTCCAAGTGATGAATCCAAATCCATTATTGTTGTGATTGATCTTATCCCTTCCTTTTC
>APFE031551970.1:2274-24484 GCA_000404065.3 Pinus taeda | reverse complement strand
TTGATTGTTGCTAGACCCGTTCTGGGCTAGTAGGGATCGCCTCTATCCGTAGAGGGGATTTACCTCTCCAACAGGCCCGAGTGAAACCCCTCAACAACAAAGGTGTCCCCTTGAAGCCAAAACAACTTTGATACCAAATGTAGGTTTTAATCCTGTACAGAAATTACCTGCATAAAAATTCTAAAACATAAAATAAATAATGGCGAGAGCATAACACATAAAACAAATATACACAGAGATTTTCCCCTAGATCCCAAAACCAATACTACTAGATTGATTTTTCATTATGTTCCTTTCAATGTTACAATACATATATATACATGCCGAAGCATCCAATACCATGGACCGAAAACCATTGCACCCAAAACCATGTGCGAAAACCATGCGCAAAACCATAGGTAGGTCCGCCACCTAATATAGGGTGCAAAAAACAAAATTCTCGAGGCATTTCCCTGGACCATATAAAGGGGGGCTAGTCATGGAAAGAATATAACACAACCCGATAGGTTTGGATGTTCAAAGTTCTTGATGAGTGACCAAGGCACACATTCCTTGAACAAAACTATTGAAGCACTAAATAAGATATTATAGGTTTATAACTAGAAGAGAACTCCTTCTCATCCTTGGGAAAATGGAACAATGGAAGATTTCAATAATATTATGGAGAATGCATTGACCAAGGTATGCAATGTGGACAAAGATTACTAGGATTTGAGAATTCCAGTAGTGTTCTGGGCATATAGAACAACAAGTAAGAAATTGACAGGCCAGGAACTATTTAGGTTGGCATATCGAAAAGGAGGTAGTTATGCCTTTGAAATAAATTGTGCCAAGTTTGATAATTTAAACTTTCACAAATATGGAAAATCCTGACATTATAAGGAAAGAATGTCGCAAACACTAGCTCTAGAAGAAGATATGTTGCTAGCAGGGTTCCATCAGCAAGTACATAAAGTAAGAGAGAAAGCCTGGCATGACAGGCATATCAAGAAGAAGACATTCCAAGAAGGAGATCTTGTATTATTGTATGACAACAAATTCGTGAAGTTCCCAATAAAATTTAAAACACATTGGTTAGGACCATATATCATCAAGCACGTCTGTGATGGTTGTGTAGTTCAACTCGTGAAGTTTAATGGGCAGCTAATTCTTGGACGAGTGAATGGTATTAGATTAAAGATATACAGGGATGATATTATCCCTGGAATGTCTCACTGAAAATTGAAGGGAAGGAAGTCTTAGTGTCACCTGTAGTTGAATGTTGGCATGAGACTATAAACTACTCTGCAGAAAGGGACATCACCGAAGGAAGATTATTGTGAGATATTTAGGAATGTGTGAAGTCCAAAGGAAATGCAACAAAGAAAATTTGGCTATGCCATGAGGAAAGGTTCGTCAATATTGGCTGGATATATGACTGTTGGAAGGAAAAAGCTACCATTAAAAGGAAATTGTCGTTAAGGGATGCGAGAAAAGAGAATTTATGAAGCACAACTAGCTGTATCTAGCCCCATACCTGCATTAAATGAGAAAATATTAAAGTAATAATGAGTCTGGAATTCAAATTTGTTATAAAACCACATCCCCCCACCACATTTGACACTTTTCTATCTGGAGAATTTGAGAAATTGGATAGAAGGGAGCTACTATATGTTTGAGAGGAGTTTTGAAGAAATTGTTGGAATATTTATAGAGAAAGGACTAATGAGTATTATGGAGGCACAAGGAGCGAAGATACCCATGTCCCTAGGATGCCAGAGGTCATTGAGAAAGAAGGTACCCATAGGACCACATCCACAAAAGAAGAATGAGAAGAGACCAGCTGAGGCCTTTAGGACAGAACTTAGAACATCCCTGAGCCAAAGAAAACATAGATAGAAGTCTGCATGAAGAACATAGAAGATAAAGGGAAGAAGCCGATGCAGAAAGGAAAGAAGTTGATACAGTAGAAGGTGCCTCAACATATCAATGATAGCGAAGAGGAGGTTGAGTTTCAATGTGTGCTAACAAAGGACGAAGAGATTCCCATTGTGCTCCCACCTTGCATGCCACCAATAAAACCAAATGCCAAGTTGGTTAAGGAGCCCAAGGATGGAGAGTTGGACATGTTCAATTTGTTGCTGCTGAAGGAAGTGTTGGTTGAGGTTGAAGTGTTGGGAGAATCCCCTAGCTAAATATGGAAGACTGGGACTTTAACGATCAAAACAAATACCCTTAATTTGAACCAAGTAGATATCTGAAGTAGGTTAGGTACCTAGAAAGTGGAGTTACGAAGCTGGATCTATTCCAGTGGGTTGCAGGATTATAGAGAGTGGTCCTCTTGAATATGATAAATGTGCCATACTTCAGTTGAAGCACAACCATTATAATCTATGTGCGGAAGCTACTCGCGCATTGGTACATGATGGATGCATTTGGCTCGGGACAAGGATTCTAATTGATGAGATGTTAATAAGAAAAATCATAGCATTGCCTCATCAGGGAAAAGACCCCATAGAAGAATTTGTGAGAAATAATAAGGATAAGGATATGGCATAAATGATGAAGGAAAAGCTCATCTCAGTGAAGAACTTGCGAGGATATTACATCAACTCCATTGATGACCAAGGAGTGTGTTTCGCTGCGCACATCTTTGCAAGTAAGATAATGAGAAAATGTAGGGAAAATGAGGTGCCTGCAGCGACAGTGTCATTGGCTATACAATGCAATGCAAGGGTCCATCTTAATTAGGATTCTTATATATGTGAGGAATTTTTTATAGACTGCAGGGAATCATAGGAAGAAGGGAAGCCATTCCACTACTCTTGGTTGTTAATACTCATCACATTGATTGCTTGGAAAGAAACAAAAGACTTGCAGTTTAAATTTGTAGAGGTGGATGTTTGTGAGGCAGTGAGGTATGCCTTCCTCTAGTTTACTAAGGAACCAATGGGAAAAACAAAGAATAGGATTTTCTTTGTGGTGATGGAAATGGATGTACACATGGTTGTGAATTGGCATCTAAGGTTGTCACCTAGTTTATTGTCACATTGCAGATTTCAAAGTAGACTTCCATAGAGATTATGTGAAGGAAATGAAGGACCCAACTGAGACATGGCACCCATTGCCATACTAAGTAACTAAAGATGATTTTCTCACCATAGTACAACAATGGCCAGAAGAATGGATGAATCCACTTGGTGGAGCATTTGGAACAAAGAAGGGTACCCCGTAAGATGCAAGTACAAGTGTGAAAGATGTAGAGGTGGAAATAGAGGAAACTGAGCAGAAGCATGAGGAACCCCTCATTGATGCAGGAGTATTAGAGGAGTCACCTTTTATTGTCATAAGGAGAGAAACAACTACGGCAGGAAAGAGCAAAAAGTAGAAGGAGGATAAGTCCAAGGTCGTAGAAATGCTTGTCCTCGCTGATGGGGACATCGATGAGATCAGAGAAAAAGTTCAGGAGATCATGGTGGAGACTTGGGACATAATTGATGATCAATATAGAATGATGTTGACTAAATTATAGAAGGGAATCACAGAGCTAAAGGTGTTGCTGCAAGTAGAGAAAAAACTAGAATAAAGAGCTTAGTCACTACAGGTATAACAAAGAATAGAAACACAACTGGACATTAGAATTGTGTAGGTGCAGCTGGGGCAATTCACTAGTACTCACCAGAGGACAAAGAGTGAGCTAAATCATGGAAGAATGTCAGCATAAATATTTCCGCGTTGCCCATTTAGATGCTACATGAATTCTATCAAATTCTAACAATTGAGTTGCAGAAGCGAGAGTAACAAACCTCGGCGATGATGATGCATATGAAAAAGGAGAAACCTGCACTGAAGAAGCAGCTAGAGGAGGTGGATACGAAAAGAGACGAAGCATATCAGTGACAATACCAATTGGAAAAATCCATCGTGGAAAGTTGTAGTGCAGTCCTGGATGTGAAGTTTCGTGAGGAGGAACCACCAGCAGAGAAAGTCACAAAGCTCGCCCTCGTGATCAAGGAATCAAAGAATACACTGGTGAAGATAAAGTTTGAGTATGAAGTTTAGATATCAAAGCTACAAATAAGGTTGCAGCCAGTGACGCCACTAGAACTGTAGGATCAGAGGTAGAAATATTTAAAGGTAGCATTAAAAGGTATCTTTGACACAGTGGAGGACTACAAGAAATTATTGGATGACACGATGTAGATTTGGACCTCACTACAGAAGGATCCAGACATCGAAAATATCGAGGAAGAATTATAGGTGAATCAAAAGCAGCATGACAAAATCTTGGCAGCTATAAAGACCTTACTAGTATTACAGAATCTCACCAGTATTACTAAAGAGAAGAACCTCCAAAAGAATATAGATGAGCTTCAGAGGAAGGAACACATTTTGCAAGAAAGGAACCAACAGCGGAAAGATGATGCCATTAAATTATCTCAGGAAGTGGATGAAAGGCTCAAAGAATTAAAGAAAAGGGAGGAAAAAATACTGCAGAAAGCTACTAGCTCAACCACAAAGGCATTGCTGGAGGAAGCGCACAAATAGGAGAAATAAATGGTAGAGACAGTCCAACATTATAATGCAGTCTACAATAGAATTGCAGCGAAGATCAAGGGAACCAAAACTGAGTGACTCGAGATGAGTCACGCATGAGTGTTGAGGGCCTTTTGGGAATTTCCCAACTTGGTCCAAGTTTTGGGTCAAAGACTCCACATTTTGAGGAGCAGCAAGCTGGCAAAGTTTTATTCATCGCGCAGTGTTTAGGGGTTGTGGGATGGGTAAAAAGCCTCTTGTTTGTAATGGGTTTCGGGTATTAGTCATGGTTTTCTTGAATCCGTGGTATATGGACCATGGTTTTTATAATGATGTAATATATACAAGGAGATGTAATACTTTATAATAGAGTCATCTAATGATAGAATATCATAAGAATTTTGAGCCTTTGTTTTGAGTCTGTGTTTTGGGGGAGGGCTCCACAGACGAGTACGCAGAGGCCTGGAAGAGTCTGCAGTTGGATGCGCAAACCACCTGTAGCTGGGTGTGTAGGTCAAATAAGTATAAGCATTGAAGATTTGTATTAATAAAGAAGAATTTTTGTGAAATATTGTGTATCTTTTTGTGTTTATTCTTTTTTGTTCTTATTATCATTATGCATGATTGTTACTGAATTGTGCAAAAGAATACATGTTATATTATTTTATGTTACTTGATGCGATAAGAGTAATTCTGCACAGTTAATCATATCCCTCTGGTTGCAAAAACTTGGTTCTACAACTTCCCATAACCACTTCAGGTGAGACTGCAATCTGTTTGTAGGTTGTTGTTGAAAGGGCGAGTGGTTGAGGGTTTTGTTGGTGTGCAACACTCTCTAGACCTAAGTCAAGCCCCCTTAAACCAACACCTGGTGATTTACTTATCTCAAGGAAACTGCTTCTAACCACTGAGTAAAATAATTTGTTGCTGTCAAAATATATTGATGTTTCTTTGACGACTAAGGAAATATTTCTCCTATAACATCTAGGTACCACTGTTGGAATGGATCCTCAATCGCAACTAGTAGAATATGGGTGGTTGACCTCTGATCTCAACCGGCGCATCTTTGACAAGCTAGGCACTTGCGAACATAAGCATGAGAATATGTGAATCATGTGGACCATTTATAACCAACCCTCATTACTTAATGCACAGTTGTGTCGTCCGCTTAGTGACCACCTTCCAGTCCATCATGAAAATCTCTAAGTACCTTCTCTTTATCTTGTGGCTCAAGGAATATTAGAAGGACACCATTGTGGTGCTTTTTGAAAAGCACTCCATAAACAAGTTATTAGGACAAAGATTTTAAGCTAATTTCCCTCTTTTGTTTGTTTGATAAGTGCGTGGGCAAGGTGCCATGCTCTACAAATTGTTGTATATCGAAATACCATGGCAATGTATATGTGGACTACAGAACAAGTTTAACATTGTACATCTTTATTTCCTACTCCCAACTTGAAAGATCTTACTCGGGATAATATCTTGCTTAAGTTGCAAGCTAACAAAGACCATGACCCCTTATGGTATGAACTGGTTTAAATTCCAAATCATATTATCTTATGCAGGTCATCCAATTTTACCTCTTCTCACCTATCTACTATTGCACAAAGAGTGTTGTTACTACTAGATGAGGGACAAATATGATCATGTGCGCTTTTAAAAGATAGGGCATGAATTATTTGACTGCCTTATATACAACATATGCTTGTTTTTCGATGGTAGGATAATTTAGCTCTAACCCCTATAAGTAAGAACTCATGAAGGAAATAGGTCGTTCATTTCCTTTAACATCCCTTTGAGTCAATACAACCACAATAGATGAATCCAAAGAAAAATTATAAAGAAATAAATCTTTTCCATAATCAAGATTGAAAAGTGTAGATGCATCAACGATAGCCTGCTTGATTTGAGTGAAAGAATCGTTTTCCTGTTTTTCCCATTTGTAAGTCACATATTTCTTGATCATCTCATGTAAAGGCTTAACTATTTGAGCATAATCAAAGATGAATTTTCACAGGAAATTAATCTTCCCTAAGAAAGATTGCATAGCTTTCTTATTCACCAAGAACGCTATTTGTTTAATAGCTTTGACCCTTTTGTGATCAAATTTAATTTTTCTTTTGGAAATGATGTGCCCCAAGAGGGTCCCTTATAAAACATTGAAGATGCTTTTCTTGGGGATGAGATAACTCCCATATTTACAACACTGCTCAAATATTTGTTTCAATGAAATACATGATCTAATTTTATTTTGGAAAACATAGTAACATCATCCAAATAAACAACTACTGCACTCTGAATTATAAGGCTACACAAAGTGATTTCTGTCACTCTTTGAAATGTGGCAGCGACATTGATAAGCTGGAATGACATTCTCTTGAAAGAAAATGTTCCCCATTTGGTCCTAAAGGTGGTTTTCAAATGATCTGGTTCCACTACTAGCACTTGATTATAAAGAGAGAAACCATCTAGCAGCGAAAACATCTTAGAACCAGATATTATTTGGAGGATATGTTCCATGGATGGCACTGGGCAGTGATCTTTATAAGATGCCCGATTGAGATTACAACAATCTACACATAACCTTATCTCACCGGACTTCTTTTTGATAGGGACCAAATTGGAAACGCAAGTTGAATGTATGCCTTTAAAAATGATCCGAGCATGCAACAACTTTCTGAATTCCTTTTGGATGACGGGCTCTAGTGTTAGATGAATTCTCCTAAGTTTATGTTGGAACTGTTTTTACCCCTTCTTTTATGGGAATGACATGCTTGATAATACAAGTATCATATATCCTTAAGTCATTATATTTCCATGCAAACACATCACGGTACTGTTTGAATAAGAATATGAATGCCTATCATTCTTGTGAAGAAAAACATCTACTGAGGTTTACATACTTTAGATCTTCTCGAGTTCTCAAATTTACATGTTCAGATGATAACTTCGAACTTTGAGTCTTCATATTGGTTGGTACTCTAAATCGGTTTTGCAGGTCATATAAAGTTTCCAGGGACACCACACCTTTAGGGATAGTGCTGCCTTTCATTGTATTAGATGCCTCCGACAAATCCTTATCATGCTCATCCTCTTTTATGAAAACATCTTTAAATACATCTACATTATCCATAAAAAGAAATATCTATTGTTTATCACTTAAAACATTAAAATTAGTGATGTTATCAGGAACATATGGTTTATATATAATCTCAATAGAAAAACCATTTCTCAATGATGAAATCCTAGCGGCTACAATTGCTAATGGATATGTTGTAGCATTTCTAAGCCTATGAAAAAAAATAATATAAAAATATTTAAAGTAATTAATTAAACACCATACCTCCTGTTGGTAGATTTTAAGATTCAGTGAAACACAATGGATAGTATCTCATACATGAAAAGTGACCACCTCTGAGTCAACAATTACCTTGAGGAACTCTACCTTTAGATTGATGGCTTTATTTATTCCAAGTATGAGTGCTCCATATTCAGAAGTAAAATTGGTACACTCAAACCACAAACAACACAAAATATATGCTTCTTGTTGCATGGGTCTATAAGAACGTAATTAACTTTAGAGCCATCCTACATCTTTGAACTTGTTAGAAACTAAACCATTTCCTATACTATTATTAGTATTACTATGCACATCTATATTACAAGATTCATTTTCACCAACTATAGAACAAGGAAGGAGTTCCAACTATGTATCTGGTGGAATGGGTGATGGTTGTGCTTGATAACACTCATGATTAATTTACAAGAAACAATTTCCAAATATTAAATGGGCAAAGGAAACATGATCATTATGGCCTTCAAGTCATGTCATGGTGTATTTCATGTATGATTCATTTTCCACTCGAATTTGGTTATTTCTTCCCTTATATGGAAGCCATAAAATGTGACCAATCTATAGAAAAATACACTTCTAATTTACTAGACCAATCTCTACTCAAGAGCACGTCGTAGGCTTTAGGGATGTCCACAATTACAAGATTTATACATTAATGAACTCAGTGATCAAATGATAATCAGATAAGTACATATTTAAATTCACCAATAGCTTGGACAAGAGATATTTCCAGATGAATGATTTGTGCATCGATTTTGTCCCATTTAGCATTTATTTTCTTATCAAAAGACAAGGGCATTACCTTCACAAATGCACTAGAATCAACTAAAAAAATATGTAAATTGCAATTAAAAATTTCAAACGTTAACAAAAATGGAGGGCAGAGAGTGTTAACATCTAGTGATATGACATTAACTACAGATTCAAGGGAAACAAAAGACTTACCAGACATCTTACATGATGTAGAAGCTTTGTCACCTAGAAAAGAATGTGAAAAGGCTTGGACTGGTAGTTCACGTTGGCCTGTTATCTTCCCAAGCTCATAGATATAAATATTAGCTCAAGAGCTCTTTAAATATTCAACTATGTTAAATCAATTGATTCACCTTTAGCGGGCAGTAATGAAGAGTTTAGAGGAGTGGATTTGTTTGAGACTTCTAGATTGATGGATTTACTTTAACTACTAGAGGAAGTTTTCCTAGAAGTAGTCACATTTCTAGACTTACTTTTTGTATTATGAGCAGGGTTGACCAATGGTGAGATTCTTCTTAGTAATTGTTCTTTTAATTTTTTTCTTGTCACCTTCTATTCAGAAATGGGCCCTTGGCTCCTCAATTTATATCGACCATTTTGATTTTGAGGAGGGGCCTCACTTTGAGGTGGTACTTCATCGCCCTTCTTGTCAGTGTTGAGAATACAATCAAAAGCATTCACTACATGTCCAATACACATAATTCTTCAACTGCTACAGGTTCTTATGTTTCTTTTGTTTGTTCCGACTGCTCATTTTCTAGTAAGGAATCAACAACGTGTGTGGCCAAAGCATTCATGTTGTGGTTCCATTGCAGGCATGTATTTTTTGAATGATATTCCTAGTGGAAAGAGAAATAGTTATCCATACCCATACTTATAATATTCAACACAACATTCGAACTCTGGGAAGATTTGGCAAGCTGATTTTTGTTGTTGTTGTTATTCCTTTAGAATGTAAAATAATTGGGAAGCTTTCTACTCGTAGAAGTCTTGCTTGACCTTCTCTTTAATTTTGAAATTTCATAATAAGTGCTTTCACAGTCCTGGTCAAGCTCTCAATATATAATGAATACTTATCCTTCGCCTTACTTGAAGAAGGCTGAGACTTCCTGCTAGTTTCCTTGGAGTTTTTAGATTCATCATTGTCGCTAATAACTCCAATAGCATGCAAGTATTTCTCTAGATGATTTTTTTTGCAAATTTTACTGCCATTGTCTCCTTTGAAGATCTTTTAATGAATGAGGAAATGCTAGTGGGCAAGGCAACTATGTAATAATTAGTAGTAATTGAATCATGAGGTTGCATGCCTTGGGGAAACTTGTTCAGTATGTGATTAAAATTTTGATTGAAGTCTTTTACTTTCTCCTTTTCCCCCATCTTACTATTTCCTAGCTCTTTCAATAACATGGTGTGAGTCTTGTCATCATCAAATTTCTCTAAAACTAAATTTTTTAACTCCCTCCAAGTATGGATTGAATTGACCAGTAGAATATGGTACCATGTTATTTTCTAGCTTCTAAGGTAAAATGAAAAATCATACAAGAAATATCATCGTATCGCACCTCCAACATCCATAGATTCATGTAGAAGTCGTCAATGGGACCTTCTATCTTCACCTACTTATCTGGATCAAACTTTGATAACAACATTTCCAGATGTATGGGCATCTTATGTAGATTATCCGAAAGAGACAGAGGCCCTTGGACCATGCAATCTAGATACTAATTGGCCATGTATTCGTCTTTGGGTTCCTCCTCCTTTTCAAAATCTAAGGAGCCTTCTCCTTAACCATCTAAACTGTCATTGAACTCAAAATTAGTTCCTGGATGTTCTTCTTCGGAAAGAACAATGCTGTCCTCATACCCTTTTTAAATATGTGGCATTAGTACTTATTGAACTGTATCTTCAAAGGATTCTACTAACTCTCCGAGAGTGGAAAACCCCAAATCTTCCATTATTGCAACTAATACACTGGTACAAGTTGTTTCTTTCTTCTTAGGATGAGGTGGAATATTATGAGCAATAGGGAATAAACCAATAGATTTTGCAAACTGATGGGCTAGAGGTTGAAGTGCCCATAGTTATTTGTACGTTACCTCGTAATCCAACTCCATAATAGGTTGATAATACCCTCCTACTTTGGGAATAAGATTTAGAATGGTGCTCAAAATGTTACTACCTTATCTAGAAGAAGAATGATTAGGGTGTGTGTCTCATCTTAGAACTACTATTTTTAATACATCTTGCCCATGATACTATATTTTACCCCCTTGTTCCACCAATTATGACACTTTTATCATGAAATGCCTTATGATTTTGAAAAAACAATGGAATATTTGATCCAATGTGTATTTTTAATCAAATTTGTTCATTCATTTATGGTTTTTGAAGTTGATGTGTATCATGTCACTAATGCAATTTTATGCAGTTCCTGCACTCCATAAAGATCTCACATAAGAGTTAAAGTACATGTGGATTGATTTATCATTTGATCTTTCCATGGAGGCTAATGCTAGCTGATAGTATGATAAGATGTTAGAGACTATTTTGGAGCCTATCTAATAGTCAAAGGTGTGCTTATATTTCACTAAATTGTTCCTGCACCAACAACAATTCCTGCATCGATTTGGGTTTTGACATATTGGCAAATTTCTAGAGAAAAAGGAGGCTTGGTTTATGTTTATAATGATTTTTTCATTCTTCCAAATGATTTAGAATGCACCCAGGTCATACATATTTATTTTTAGGGAATAATTAATGCTTTAGCCCCAAATTCGCACCAATTTTCAAACTTCTGATTTCCTCCTCGAGTTTCGTGCGGATGAAAGAAAATATTAAAATTACGAAGAAGGTTTTTCTCCCAGCATAGAAAATTGATTAAATCGCTGGCCATTTTCCAGAATTCACAAAGTTATGAGAGATATGCAAGGTTCTTCAAGGCATATTTGTAGAAAAAACACAAACTTCTAGAATTTCAAGATCATGCCCAGATTGGCAGAAAATGAAAATCAGGAATCAAATATGTATCTCCTCTCATTTAGTTTGTACTTGATTTATAATCTCCCCTCATTTAGTTTGTACTTGATTTGGCTAGCCCAAATCTTGTTATGTAATTGTAAAATTTATAAAAGCTAAAACATGGCCCTGTGCTGGGGAGGGTAGTTCCAATGTAAAGTTATAATGTGGTAATTGACCTTGGGATCACTCCTCATAGGTTGATGGAATATGATCTCTCTACATGATGTAAAGATTGGATATTGCTTGATAAAAAACTTGTTCCAAGTTCCAATTTCTATGGTTTTCTTTTATCTTTGATTACTTTGTGATCTGAATATTTCTTAAGAGGCATGAGCTGGTTGGTTGGGCCCACCAACCAAGCTCGTTACCTCTTCCTCTTGTTCACTTTCTTGTACAAGTTTAGATCTTATGTCATTAATCGGTTTGGTATTTTAATCTTTAATATGGTTCTCAAATCTGAAGTATTGAGAAGCAAAGTGTCTTGAATTTGTTTATTTCCTATGCAATTTAGACCTACCATATTTATATACCTACATAGAATGTATTTAGAACTGGAAATAGCGCAATAGATACTTTTCATTGTGTGAAGGCTTCATTCATTGTGTGAAGGCTTCATTCTTTCAAACAAATAAGCAATGTGTTTAATTTCCAAAATTTTGATCCTTCCTTAGAAGTTTGGAGTGATTTGATTTATCTGAACATGAGTTGTGAGTATACTCCTGGATTTACTCTTTATTGCACACTGGAATAGAACCAATCTACATATTTTTTACTTGAGTATTCACATTGATAATATTTTAATTGTGCTTATTTGAATTTGGGGATACGCACTTGTCAAACATGAATTGGAGTTTAATGTTTGCATGTGAAAGGAATAACCTATAGCTTCTTTAATTAAACCATAAAAGGATGTACTTCTAACATATTTTCTCAAGTCACTGCTTATGAATTGTAGCAATGTATCATTTCCAACATTTATAAAGTGAAATTATTTTCTTATATAGGTATGGAGCTTGTGTGAGTGGATTTTCTTGCATGTTTAAAAAATATTGGGTATCAAATTTAAGTAAGGACCTTCTTGTTATTTCTCATTGAAAATTATCTTCCAAGGCTGAAATTTGGAACATATACCTGATATTTTAACAGATAATTTCATGTTTATTGAGAGTTATAATCCTTCCTTATCATTACTATGATTAAATGTGAAAAGAATTGATCATACTTTGTTGCTGCAAAAGGTTTTAACATGGATTTAATTTTGAAAGTAGAAACAAAGTGTGATGTTATTAATGTGTTTCCTTATGTCTCGCAAGGTTCCACAATCATATGAACTATTCAGAGTAGTCTTGAATGTCTTTTGTAAATTTTGAGGCATCAAAGTCATTTTCAATGAGATATGTTAAACTTCAAATTTAGATACATCTTCACATGGCGTTTTGATTACACGAGTTATCATTTATAATGAGTGAGAGCTCATTCACTTCACATGGTGTTTTGATTACACGAGTTATCATTTATTTTAACACCATAGAGATAGTCCTCAGTGACACTAAGTGCAGGCAGCCTACCGAGTGTAGGGAGATTGTGAGAAGGAACAAAGTATAAATATTTGAGTTTGAATCTAAGATTTATGTTCTGAACTTATTCCTCAGTTTGCTTTCACTTTTAATACCAGTCACAACTATAGAATTACTATAATATTGGGAGAATGGATTTGAATGAATTATGAGAGGTGAAATCATTTTACAATAGTGTGCTTATTTGATTTCTTGCTGGCAGAAAATAATGTAATTTTCATAGATGGGATTATGCATATCAACACTCTATTTAATTTGCGTTGATCTGGACATGTGTGTAGGAGTTTGTTTCCATTTTCTTTCATAACATTGATTCATTTTCATGACCGAGTTGCATGACCGAGTGAACTTTGATTGATTTACATGACATAGTATAATGCAAGAAACAAATTTGGATTTTATGCATTGGTTTTCAGATTGATTTAATAGAAGGGTTTTCTCTTTAAATTTTCAAAAGGATGGTTTTGTATTCAATTGATCAATATTTAGGGTTTTTTTAAAAAAATGTAGGATTAGTGTTTATGTTTTCTAAAGTTTCCCTTGAGTGTAGGATTCAAATTAAGTGTTGCTTGCAGGATGTTGTAAAGAGATTGATGTGTAAGTTAAACTAGAATTTGGTTTACAGGTTGCTAGGGGCTCTCTCTGAAATTTCCCGTGTTGCGCCTTGAAGTTTACAAACTTCTGGATTGAAAATTAAATGTTATGTTGTTTATTACGCCCAATAATGTGAATAGTTATCAACCATAAAAAACTAGCTTCCCTCATTCTAGTGCTAGAATGTTTACGGTGCTAGATACCGAAAACATAGAGGGGATCTCCCTAATATGAGGTTCCAATTAGACCTCACACGGTTTGGTGTAGGATTCCCATCCATAATATGGACCGGCTACCATTTACTTAAATATATTCCTTGGCTTTAGAAATTAGAATAAGAGAGAAGTGAATGTTTTATTTTGAATGAACAAGAGAGTGTGCCTTGTGAATGTTAGATTGTAGATGTATCAAGGTTATTTCACTAAAAAGGGGAAATAAGGTGAACCTATAAGACAAAAGTAATAGTACTACACACACGCATGATAAAAGCTTGTCTAACATCAAGCGAAATGGTTCACATAGATACGACAATCGTTACAAACATTACAACACATTCCTAATAATATAAGCACCAGAGTCACCAGAATAGTGCAATTACATTAGTACATATGAAAGTGAACATGAATAATAAAAATTCAAATAATAATGTTAAAACATCCACAATCCATGTATGAAAATGTATTGGCCGTCACGCTTCAAGTATTAAGAAAAATTCCCAAGATACATAAATACAATGAACATGACTAGCTCCAATAGTGGAGTGTTAAAGCCACTAATTGTTCCCCAAAAGCAATAACTCTATCTATCTAATACCTTGTGGGAGAATCCAAGGTTAAAATTCCTTTGCATGAGTAATTGGGATCATTTTATAACTTGATGCATGACCTTTCACATCCTCATGACTCTTGACTTTCCAACTCCTAATAACCGTTTGACTTCTACAACCTTCGGAATTCCAAATGACTTTTGGAATTACATATGACTCTTGGTATTACACGTGTTTTGGACTTCCATGGCTCTTTTTTCCATACATGACTCTTGGACTTCCACTTATTTTTATTTGCAATGATTACATGATCACATCATAAATTCCACATCATCATGTGATGAGACATGAGAAGTCACTATTTTTTATGGTTGTGACTTATAGTAACTGATGACATGGACTTTCTTCAATAGGTGACATGGCTGCCACTTGTGTATTTGTTCTTCATGAAGCTTCATATCGTTGATGTCTTCACCCTCCAAAGGGTCTTTGATCTTATAGAGATTTCAGGGTGCTTTAATCATCAAGGCTTAAATGTGCTCTATTCTTCATGGCTTCCTTTGGTTGCCTTCTATTAGGGTCCTATGGTTCATAGGATCAAATGATGATTGAATATTTTCTTTCAGTATATCAAATTATAAACAATATTGCATATTGAAAATGATTTCCAAAAAAAAATATAAATAAAAATGAAGAAAGAACAAATGGTATATAAAAGAAAAATATAATTAAAAAAAGGATGAAGATAACTCCATAAAAAAAAAAGAAAAAAAAAAGTGAAAGTGATGCAAATTCAAATGTCACTAGGAGAAAATAAGTTTGTTTTGAAAACTAAATTAGGGATTGTGTGCAGCTTGTCATAAATGCCACACTCATAGATTTTTGTTTGAATCATACAATGTAATCATGGTCAAGTACATTTGAATTTATGTTGTCAGAAAATAGAATAATTTAACCAAACTATTTAAACTTGGTCAAAAGTAAGTAGATAGGTGAAGGAATTGATCCAATTGTTTAAGCTGGATCAATGGTTTAAGTTGTAGGTTAGAATGTAGATTAGGACAAAATATCTCCTTCAAATGAAAATAATAAGGGTTTGCACATTTAAATGCACCCTTAGTTGGTAGAAGATAGGCCTTGCTTTTAAAAGTTATAAGAAAAAAACAATTAAAATGGTATTGTGAAGATTTTAAAGGCATATAAGTTCTAGCCTAAGTTTGGTGCTTATCAAACAAAAGTAAAAAATGACAAAGTGGTTGTCATGTAGCAGATCAAGAGTGGGCCCGAATAAGGCAATGTATCGAGTCACGATCATGATCGATAGTTCATAAGTCCTTTTGTCGCTTCCTACCTTTATTGGCAGAGGGGGGGTTCGAAAAGGTGGTTTCTTTGTGCTAACCCCACCTAACGTGTCACCAACCATGTTATTTCACACAACAACCCCCCCCCCCCCCCCCCCCAATACAACATACACACTCCCCCCCGCCTTGAAAACTGCTTAACTCCCTCACTCCCACAAAAAATCCTCGCAGCTACACTACCTACACCATCCTAACACCTGTCTAACCATTACCACTATCCATTAGGCATTAAAATCCCCCTCTAAATTACCATTTAACCACCAACAGCCCTGCGCCTCCAACGGACTTTTCCACCAACCTATAACCTCCTACCATCCATTCGAATTATGCCTTTTAGTCTATCTGATCTCCTGAATTACCTTTCACTCAAATTAATTTCCCTTCATGCAGGTGAATTCTTTCAAACCCTCAATAAGAAACCAGGATGCCATAGTGCTAGCTTCCCTTCGTCACCAAACTGCTAGTTACAAGTTTTCCCAGGTAAATTGTATCCCTTATAAGCTTTTTCTAGATTTCATTAAAAATCCTGATATGGCTCCCGAGAGAAAGACCACTGTTAATTCTAAAAACTCGATGATTCCCCCAGAAAATGACCTCAATCATATTCCCTTCGCAGACACAGATTACAAAGTCACAAAGCCTAAATGCAAATTCGATTTATTCGAATCACACACTTGGCTCAAAGATATCTTCCTTGAACAGAGTGATGAAAATGGCCTTTGGGAATCTAATTTACCCCTTTATATGTATCCCTAAACCCATCACTTCCTTGAATTTGTACTCAAATGCCAAGCTTGCTACCTACTAGACCAGAGAGCCATTGTGGCCACTAATGGAGAAAATTGTATCCACAATTACCTCTTAGGCAATTAACCAGACATTGTGGATCCCTCAGAGTGATTCCACTATCCCTTTCTCAGTAGAAGCCATGGATGAAATATATCAAAAATTAACCTTTTCTCAGAGGTCTAAGATCTTCAAAATCTTCCTACGTGAAGATACCCAACTCACAAAGAAGAATCCACCTTATCCCTCCTCCATTTTTCTAGACATAGCCAAACACATCATTTCTATAATTTCATGCTTGCTAGGATATTATTCAGATGAATGGGTAGATGAATCTATGTTAAGTTTTCTATCCATTTTTTCCACTAAATAGAGGCCCTCAAAGATTTTCAATTTCAATGAGTTTCTTGCTGATAGCATTCATGAACAATTCCTTAAGCTTCCAACTGAAGGAATGTTCAATTATGCCTCAAATCTTGTCTACATGTTTTTATTTTTCCAAGAAGACAAAATCCCATTTGCATGATAGAAGCTGAATGAATAGGAAGAGCCACACTCAGTCATCTTTTGGACCTCCATGCTAAGAAGAAACTCAGAAGAATACAACTTCAAGGATTTTATTGATCAATTCATACATCCAGCCACTTATTTGTTGAGCAATGAAGCAATACCTAGGGTTAGTGCAAAAATTAAAAAGATTTTATACCTAAGTTAGCAGGACAGAACATGTGACTAGTATTTATACTAGAATTGAACTGAGATAAGAGTATATGGGTGTGATTTGCCACCATATAAACTACCCAGGTATCTCCCAATGATGATTTTTTCCTTAGAATACATCAAACAGATTATATATTCAGATGAGGTCCACTTTGTATCCGCTAAAAATAAATCACAGTTCAAAATAAAGGCTCAAGTAGGGCCATTTATTTGTAATAGCAGGAAAGATGGAGAGGAGAAAGATATCCTCCTAAACAGATGAACTTTCCCTTAACTATCACTTGGTCATATGACCCATTTGATATGATCTCCAAACAAAGAGTGGAACAAAAAATCACTCCATATATTCACACTCAGAGACCTGAAATTGAGAACTACATGAACTAAGAGGAGTGGGAAGAAAATACTCTATAGGAGGCAGAGGAGCAGTTGTTGTCTACTACTACCTCACAAACTCCCACACCTCAAGAAAAAGCAGAGAAAAGGCCTCAGGAAGAAGACTCTCCTTCAGTTACAGTGGTTTCGAGTAAAGAATTCAAAATGTATACTAAGAAGGAAAGAACTAATCCTAAGATATATTTTACAAAAGAAGAAGCAACGCAAGCTCCTATAGTTCTCAAGACTCCATAGTTTCCACCAAGGGATAACATCCTTATAGGATCTCCCTTCTCTTAAGTTTCGCAAGAAAGTCCAGATACAGTTCAAACATCAGAATTGATCCAAGGGCAAAGGGAAACAAGTATCTTTGACAAGTTTAAGGAAATAAAATGTAGGAATGAGATTCTGAAGGTTAGCACCTATCACCAATTTTAGAAACAAACATCCTCTACATAGCATAGGCTTCTGTCAACCTTTGGCACTGAGAAGGGGAGAATGCAGATGGCATTCTTGTAGGCACATATCCTCCACCCTAAATCTGTGGTAGACTACAAACAAACTACATTTGAGTTTGATACAAAGTATTTCCATCTTGTAGATCAAATGTACATGCATCGACAGATTGGGGAGATGATGTATTCCACATTGAAAAGTACCACAATGACTTCTTCTAAATTGCAAATGTCCCTTACTAATATTCAATCCCAATTAAAGCTGGAAAAATCTTCTTCTTTAGAGAAGGATAATAAAATAAAATCCTTGGAATACTTGGTCATTAAGATAGGATATGACCCAATTAATGTTAAAGCAACAGAAGAGATAATCAAGAAGAATAACGTTGACATATCAGCACTTAGAAAGCAATTAAAAATGTCAGCAACCGAGAATCCACAAGAAAAATAAGTAGGGGAGATAGAGAGCCAAAAAGAAGATATGCTCAGATTCATTATGGAGCAAAATGCATAGATAAGGGACATAGAAGTAGAAATGGAAAATCTAGTCAAAGAGAAAGAACAGAGTGCACAACTAGCTATTATCCCACTTGATGTAGTACCACTTGCAACCATAGTGAAAGCAGGAGCTTCTACACTGACTAAAACAACAACGGCAACAACAACCAAAGTGAGAGTTTCTACACCTACATTACCTCCTGCACAAAATTCTGATGACGCAAACAAACTGGTAAAAGCCATGGAATACATGTCCTTACAATGGGCAGAAATCAAGAAACTACAAGCATAGGTCAGGATTCTACAAGAACAGAAAGAGAGAATTGAAATTTCTCAATCAAAAGAAATACACAAATCCCAAAGATTGATGCAAAGGATACAACAAATGGAAAATGAATCTTCCATGGCTCATACCTTAGCCCAGGCTAAGGAAAATATATGTATAGATATCAACCAGTGAATGAAAGAGATTTGGCCATTAATACATATCATTTTTTAGCAAAAAGAACTGATTTGGAAATCCAAAGAAGTCATTCAACAAATTAGAGGAAAGTCGGGAGACAAGCCAACTTAAGCCACATAGCTCATCTAGTTTTTGAAATTCTAAAAACATATATGAGTTAGAAGAGCTGCAAATAGAAGATAGTATCATGACCATATTGGAGGTTAATAAAGTATTAACCAAAAGAAATATTACATTGCAATTAAAAAAGAAGTGTTAGGTTCTGGAGAATGGTGCCCAAATAATTTTTAATAAGTTGTTGATAGTTCTGGACCCAGCAACGTATCAGGGGATCTCCTCGGTAAGAAGTCCTAACTATACCTCAAACCGTTTGGTGTAGGAGTCCTAGCAGTGGGTCGTATAGTATCTCCTTGGCCGCGGTTGCACATAGAGGTAAGTAGGATGTCCTTATTGGTAGCAAGGGTGCAACTAGCGCAGCAAGACAAGGAAGGTGCATGAAGAATCTAACACATGGAATGGGGAATGAGTGTGCCCCTTAGAAACCTGTGGAAACACACAACTTGAAAGGGAACACATGAGAAAAGATACATCACAGGCTAGAAGGCAGGCTAACCAACGATCCAATGTGATGGTTAAACCAACAACACATCTCAATAAGATTCATACATACATATATAGAATGAGTCCATACATACATGCATAAGAAAACAACTACATATATCATTAGAGTAACTAAGACAACTGAACTACAATAACAACATATGCATGAAACCTGTTGGCTCTGTTATATTAAGAAAGTGAGAGTTCCAATCATACATACAACCATGACCAACTAATAGTCCTGACAATGAAACGTTACAGTCGCTGTCGCTTGCTCCTCCAAAGAGATATACTAGCTCAGCACTGTGGAGAAGCTAAGGCTCATGACAATAGAATCCAAGCTTTCTCTAATATACACCTATAGGAAGCTTGGCTCCCGAAATCCTTTACAATGAGTTATGAGGTTCTATAAATAGCAAAGTGTGGGGTGATCATTGACATTTCTCTTTGTGACTCTTCACCCACCCGCATGACTCTTCAACTACTACACGACTGTTACGTTCGACTATCAACACTTGGTCTTTCACTTTTACAACATGTTACATTACAATCTACACATGTACCCATGTGAGATAAAATAGGCTTGAGTAATCCATGCAAGACATCACTAAGACTCAAACAATTGTGGGAAGACCAACTCCTCTACATCCTCGCAATGAACGACGGTGGCGAACCGATGCCAAGCTTAGTAGTCCATGATGGTGTCTATGTACTTTGTAGTGACATCCTTCTGGAAGCAAACTCTTGCCTCTATTTCATCTAGGTACACTGATT
Organism: Pinus taeda; assembly: GCA_000404065.3. Taxonomy (NCBI): domain Eukaryota; kingdom Viridiplantae; phylum Streptophyta; class Pinopsida; order Pinales; family Pinaceae; genus Pinus; species Pinus taeda. Next base: position 3,874 of record APFE031551970.1, on the reverse strand, counting down.
TGGCACCTTTGTCAAACTCATCTGATAACATGCAAATCATAGTCTCGAGTGTAGCCGGACTAGCAACATACTGATGCATAGCGTTTGCACTGATCTCCAAGTGTGCATTGGTGGCTATGTGTTATGAAACCAGCTCAAGAAAAGATAGAAAAGATAGATCAACGACTTAGAATTTAGCCTCTTTGAGGGGGCAACCTCCTTTACATTACATAAATGAACAATTCTTGGATGATACAAATGAAAAGACCTCCTTTCTATATATAGGAGTCTAAGGGCTCATAACATAACTAGAGCCGACATAACAATAATAATGTAAGGGCACAATAATAATAATAGTGGGCTTCTATGGGGCACAATAGTAACAATATGGGCACTACATGGGTACATCAATATAATAAGGGGGTTGTACTAATAACAATAAGGGGTTACACTAGTAGTATAGGGGCCTAACATGCCCCTCTCCTTCAAAAGCGTTGTCCTCAACGCTTGAGTAGTTCTTGATGCTTTTGTATAAAATTCTTGTCCTCCCATGTGGAAAATTCAGCTGGTAAGTTCTTCCACTTGATGAGATACTCTGAAATTGATCGATTTCGTAGCTGTCGGGTTCTTGTTTCTATGACTGCTCCAGGTTCCAATATGATTTCTTTGCATTCGGCCTTCCAAGGCTCCGCCTCTGTCTCTAGGTCTTTATTTGTCTCGCTCAGCAACCCTTTCTCGCTAGCCACCAACTGAAGCTTTGCTTGTAGCTCTGAAAGCTTGCTCAGCAGGATCTCCTTCTCAACATTCCAGTCTTCCTGTGCCATTTGGTAACTTTTGTTGATCTCGGCAGTCTCTTTTCTGGCAATATCTAGCGATAAAAACACTTCGGTTTCCAATTTCCGATCTTCATTGTCTGTCTCTAATTCTGACGATATCACTTGAATTTGATTTTTCAACTTCAAAACAGTTGCGTCCAGATTCTTCTTATCAAGGTTAAGTCTTCTACACTCGTCTTCTTTCATAGAAATTTCGGCATTGAATCTTTCCTTGGCTTCCTGCAATTCTTTGACTGCTTGAGAAATTGCAGATTTGTATTCGTCATCCTTCTTTATAAGTTCTTCTCTCAATTCTTTCTCGGCCTCCTTCCATTCATCAGTCATTTTCCTTGCAGACTCAATTTCTGATAGGAACTGGGCCTTCAGCGACTCCGCCTCTACCTTTAGCTCTCTATTTGTCTCGTTCAGTGACCCTTTTTCGCTAGCCATGAATGCAAGGTTCGTTTCTAGCTTTGCAAGCCTGCTCAACATTTTCTCCTTCTCCACATTCCAAGTTTCCTGTGCTATTTGGCTAATTCTAGTGATCTCAGCCGTCTCCTTTTTGGCTGCTACGATCTGTGATAAAAGCAGATCCTTTTCCAATTTCCGAGCTTTATCGGTTGCCTCTAATTCTGAAGATCTTGCTTGAATTTGATTCTTCAACTGCAAAACATTATCCTCCAGATTCTTTTTATCAAGGTCAACTGTTCTACACTCATCTTCTTTAGCAGAAATTTCGGTATTGAATCTTTCTTCAGCACCTTGCAATTGTTTGAGTGTTTGAGAAATCGCAACCTGGTCATCCC
>APFE031551967.1:0-26094 GCA_000404065.3 Pinus taeda | reverse complement strand
TAACCTAGATTGTGCAATGTAGGGATAATTTGATGTAAATAATAGTTAATTGTTACTATGTTGTTTTAAGCTAACCATAAATCTAGTGTAGTCAAAATATCGACATAAAAACTAAATTGTCACTCTCTTTTTAAACGATGAATTTTGTGTTGAAATATATTTATATTACTGCAAAATAAATAATACCAAATAAAACCTGTTATTTTATGCCTCCTCTCTAAAACAATTAACATCTACATTTTCAACGTTTTTGATGAATTTTACGTAAATAAAATATTCTATTAATTGTTTAATTTCTTATTTGAACTAAAATTTTGATCATTTAGTCCAATACAAAAGTCATGAATATTGAAAATATGAGGACCATTACATTCTATGTATCAGGATTATTGATATTATTTATATTTGTTTATGTTATTTACAATTATATTCAACATCTTTAACATGATCATAGTTATATAGATTAATTATAAATGTTAGAAGACATCAATTCATTCTTGATAAACATCCATACTTTCCTTATAATGCATCTTCTATAAAAACTATCCTAGATCCATCTTAAATTCAAACCTATTAAGTAGATAGAGTGATAAGATCTTTCAAGTTGCAAACCTTTCTTTGAGTTTTGCACCGACAAAAGAGGGTTTCACGTTGAAACATTTGATTCCTCTTAGTACTTGATAGATCTAAAGTAAAGATAGATCTATGTTGGTTCACCTCCACAATCAATTACCTTGTCTTATCTATAAATTTAAGGTGGAAATAAAGCACAACAAAACTGTTCAAAAAACAAATGCGGAAACAAATGTTAAATTTCAACAACGAACTCTCTCTCACTCTCTGTAACTCTTGCTCTATCTCACTCATGCTATCTCTCTCTCTCACAATGTCTCTCAATCTTTTTCTCTATGAATATTACTATGTGTCTCTCGCGCTCTCTCTATAATATTGTATCTCTCTCTCTCTCTCTCTCTCTCTCTCTCTCTCTCTTGCTCACTCCCTTTCTACCTCCTCTTCCCTTCCGCCCTCTCCTTCTCTCTGTTTCCCTCCCTCTATTCATCTATATCTCAATTTATTTCTCTCACTTTCTCTCCCTCTCTCTTGATATCTCCCTCGCTCACTGTCTCCCAATATTTCTCTTTCTCACTCTAAGAATGACTCTCTCACACAATCTCTCTAACATTATATCCTTCTCAATCTCTCTCTCTCTAAATCTCTTCCCCTCTCTCCCTCCTCCTGTCACTCTCACTCTCATTCTCACTACCTCTTTCTCTCTCCCCTCTCCCACTTTCAATATTTCTTTCCCTCTTTATCTCCCTCCTCCTCATTCGCTCTCCCTATCTCTCATGCCCTCTCCCTCCTCTCGCTCTTCCTCCCTCTCATTCTCCATGTCCCTCTCTCTCCCTCTCTCTCTTGATATCCACGCCCACCCTCCCTCTCTCTCTCTCTGTTTCTCTATGTCTCTTTCACTCCTTCCCTCTCTCCCTTTCTTACTCTTTCAATATTAATCCCTCTCTCTTCTTCTCTCTCATTCTCTCTCCCCGTTCCCATCCCCCAACTCTCTCTCTCCCTTAAATATATCTTAGTCTCTTAGACTCTCTCTCTGATTCACCTTTTACCCATTCACCCCTCTCTCTCTATCTCTATGTCACCATCGCTCCCTCTCTCTCTCCCTCCTAAGCCTAAAACTTAAATCTTAAATCTGATTTTGAAAAGTGACTTCACTTAACATTACATAGCATTAAGTGAAACTAATTCTTTCAACAAAAATATATGGTGAGAAGATAAATTTTTATATACATCATAAACATGAAGATTTTACAATATTAATAAAAGAATCACAACCCATTGTGTCATTTATAGTCGAATTTGAAAAATTAAAAATAGAAACATGCATTCTAACAATTTTTATAAAAAATACATACTTCACTTCACATTACTTAGCATTAACTCAAATTAATTCTTTCATCAAAAATATATGGTGATAATATACAATTTTATATATATTATAAACATGAAATAGCTTTTATAATATAAATAAATGAATCACAACCCACTATATCATTTAGAGTGCAAGTTTAAAACCTAAAAATAAAGCCATAAATTCTAGCAATTAAAAAAAAAACATTGTAACATTAGTATTTTTGATAAAGTAATAATATCCTTGCAATATTCAAATGCATGTTAAATAAAAAAACATTTCCATATTTAGAAAGAGAAAAATTTACATAGAAATAATAACCAACATAAATTAAATAATAAATTCATATAACCTTACATCAAAAATATATATTTTATCATAAACACAATTGAATGCAGTTTTATAATGAAAACAAATATTATGATTATAAAAAATACAAATTTAATATATATATATATAATAAACAAATAAATAATAAAAAAACATATATCGTAAACATGCATTTTTTATACATAAAAAAACCATAAAAGAATTCATGATTTTAAAAATACAATTTAAATATATATAATAAAATCAAATAAATAATAAAAACATATATCGTGACATGTATTTTTTTATACATAAAAAAGACCATAAAAGAATTCATGATTTCTACGGTAGCCTCTCATCTACCGATAATTTTTTGTTAAAATTTTCCTTATTAAAAAACATAATAATAATAATTTAATGGAAAAAACGAAACTACGGTAGCATCTCATCTACCGATAATAAAATAGAAGAGGTTAAACAAAACGAAACTGAGAGGAAAAAAATAGTGGAAAAAAAGGAATAAATAATGTCGATATATTAAAATAGATGGAGTTAAACAAAACTAAACTTAAACTAATAGAAAATATTTAATCGTGTAAATACATACTTCATTTATATAAACAATTTAATAAAGCCTAGGGAGGGTATCTGCAATTCGAGCCGTAGTCTGACCTCATTTGGTCTGGTTTCAGACTTATGGTTTGAGACTTGCCTAGGGAACGAGGTTTTAAACGATGGAAAACATTGGAGTAAGATGCTGGAGGGTTTTGAGTACCAACAATTTGAAATGACAATTTCCCATATGAGAATATCTTGAAAGATGATTTTTTGTTCATTATTCTTATTGTGATAATAGAGGGTGAGATCAGACAGAAACGAAATCCTTCGCGAAACGCTGAATATTGTAGAAATGAAAGGATGAGTGTTTTGATCGAGTCGGAGAGTGGAGCAGAACAAAGCTGGACTAATAATAACATGTACCTCGAACAATGCGTGCGTGTTAAAATATAATAACATAGATAAACGTTGAACTGTTAAAATATAATAACATACATAATCGCTGAACTGAAATCAATAATGACAGACCGAAATATAATCAACATAGATAAAAACGAACTGAAATCAAAAAATATTTTTGTGGGATAGCTAAAGGTAACTTAAAATTAGAAATCTAGATAGTACAGACGTGCGAGATAAACAACTGGGGAGTCTCAATATAATAAAAGCTACACTAAAAAAAATAATATACAAACTCAAATGCATATAATAATATACAAACTCAAATGCATATTGAATTTGTAAAAATGATTTGCATATTTTTGACTAGATAACACAACTACCTTAGATTTGAAAAATAGAACATTAGTTTTGTGCTATAAGAAGATGGTGGAAGGAATTGAGTCACAATTGATAGCTGAATAACAATTCTATAATGTGGAATAAACACTTAAAAGAATCAGGAAACCTAAACATCCAAGAAATCATATCTCTGGCCATTGATGTTGCCCACACTCCAAAACCAAACTTTCTGCTACGCTTGAAGCAGTGATTTCTTTTGTTTTCTGATGTGTTTACATGGATTGTTGGCTCGATCAAAACTAGAAGTCTGGAAGTCACAGGTTTCAGTATGACGGAAATCACAAATTTAATAGCATTTTCTTTAATATACAAAATCAATTCTTGGCCATGATAAAGAAGAAAACGAGCTAGCTAGCTGATTCACACGATCAACTTTCAATCCTTAGTGAAGCAAAAAATTTACAACATATTTCAAGCATTGTTGAGGTAGATAAAGACCTTGGAGAGAGAAGCTTCAAAAACTACTCTTCACTAACTCTATTGAACAAATTTCCAACGATTTCAGAAAGGAGAATGTGAGTCTTCTTTGGATTTTCTGAACAAGGATCATGAATGTAGAGATATTCAGCTCCAACTTGTGAAACCCAAAAGTGAAGCTTTGCAGCCACATGTACATGAAAAGACAAGACCACATGGCGTGTGTAAATAGAAAGCACTAAGGAAGATGCCTGAAGATGGTGAAATGGATTTTGATGGATGGAGAATTGAATGAAGAATTTTGACAATGGAGCTTGCTTCCACACTTCTAGGCGTGACATGAAAAGGAAACTAGCAAACAACTCTATAATTACACCATTTTGAGCCATTGCTTGAGACATCATTATCCATGTGGCACTTCCAAGCTCTACTTACTCTCATTTGATGGTGTAAGGCTGAAGAGGTTGAGTGAGTGAGCTTGGGGACCAAACAGAGTTATTTATAGCCAAGCTTCCATCAAGCTTTAGTTGGCTATGTCTCAAGTGTTCCATAGAACATGGTAGAGAACTACAGTGGGAATAATGGACCAGTCCAAGAGATCCTAACAAGAAATTAATCAACAGCATATGGTTTTAGTAAATATTGGAATCGACGGCAGATGGTCAGTTGGTTTCTAAATTATCAGCGGCTGTTATGGACCAAACAGCCGCTATGAGAGCAACATTCTCCCATTGGGTACTTACTTCTAATTTTTTTAATGTTTCATCTTAAAACCCATTGATAATCTGTATTAAGTAATAGATACATGAATCATGGTGATAAGTCGTCTAATGACTAGCATTATCTTCCTTGTATTACTATGTATTTATTTCTATTATAATTTATGTTGCAACAATTTCTTAATGAATAAACCTTATTTTTATTCTTGGTCCTACACAGATGAATTCTCTCAAATTAAGCTAAGTGCACATAAGTATGAGAAAAACATCACAATAATTAAGAGTTTCATTAAAATAACATTGTCCATACAATGAGAAACTACATAATGGAACCAAGTCCCATATTCATTACATGATCCTTGAATTTAAACGATGGCATGCCCTTAGTCAAAGGATCAGCGATCATCAACTCAGTGCTTACGTGCTCAATGACCACTTTCTTTTCTTTAACATGTTCCCTTAATGTCAATGTGTTTATTTCGACTGCCACTTTTGTTGTTTTTATTCATAAAAACAACCGTTGAAGTGTCGCAATACAATATCAATGGCTTAGAGATTGAATCCATAATTCTAAGCCTAGAAATGAAACTCTTAATTCATACACCATGTAAAGTAGCCTCAAAATAGGAGACGAACTCGGCCTCCATAGTGGAAGTGGTAATTAAGGTCTGCTTGGCACTCCTCGATGATACAGCTCCACCGACGATCATGAAAATGTATCCTGATGTTGATTTGTGTGACTCAACACATCCAACAAAGTTAGAATCTAAGTAGCCAAGTACTTCCAAATTGTTTGTCCATCTATACATAAGCATGTAGTTTTTTCTTCCTTGAAGGTACCTCATTACTTTCTTTTTATCTCTCTAGAGGTCTAAACCTCGATCACTCTGATATCATCCTAACATTCCCATAGCAAATGTAATGTCAGGTCTTGTGTAGACCTGAGCACACATTAGGTTTCCAACAGCAGAAGCATATGGAATGTTCTTCATTTTTTCCCTTTCAAAGTCGTTCTTTGGGTATTGGTTTAAATTGAACCTATCACCCTTCTGTTATAGACATTTTTGTGCACTTCAACCCCAATCATAAATGTCCATAAACTAAGGGATCCTAAGTCCCTAAAAGTGTTGCTTCACTGCCTAAAGGAACAAGGTCAGATGATTACATAATCTCGCAGAAGTTCTCCACTGAAAACTGCTCATAAATGGTCAAAACTAGACCATACTGAAAACCCAGTGTAGAGGGTGCGATGCATATCACCTTCCGAGTGTATAGGGTTCGATGCATTCTGAATGGCTCCTATATAGGGTGCGATGGTCAGGAATGGACAAATGGTAGGGACAAAATGCGAGGTGGAAGATCATGGAATCTTCCATAAGCTTCCCCTCTAACACTTGCCTCTCTGTTTTCGAGCAAGGATGAGTAAGAGATCATCATTGTCCAAGTGGAAGCAAGAACTATAAGAGAGAAGACACTAATCAAGACCCCAGAAGATGAATCACATCCCTATAATCATCTATATATGGATCCCTCATCATAGAGATCCCGACGCTGGAATTTTGAATCTTATAGAGAAGTTATGTTGGTTTTCTAGTGTATATTCATAGTGTTGGGTGACATAAGTTTACCTGAGGTGAATAAGGGCTTTCTAGCTGGAGGATGATCCTGGGTCAGAACATATGGTTGTAATCCTCTTGCTACCTTTTATCTTAATAATGTTATTCAATTTTTCTTCCATATTCTTGTATGTTTACTTATATATGCATTTGTATGGTTAACACAAATCTGGTCCTATGTTATTTATGAATATAGATCTTTTTTCTTTGATAGTAGTATGTTTTTGTGATTCCACAGGTGCTCTTTGAAGCTGGGAAAACAAAGAAGAAGTGGCAAAGCTCTATCAAGAAGGAGAGGAAATCAAGTGCAAGAGTAAGGTTGGTCTCATTATTCCACTCCTATCTATTTTCATAAAGGAAAATCAAAGTAGACTTTACTTTTTTGTTTCTAAGATAGCTACGAGTCTTAGTGGGAATAGCAGCATCCGAGTGAAGACTATTCCCAGTAACAAAATCGCAAATCCACTGGCGAGTGACTAGATTGTTTGTTAGCTTATCTTTCTTTCTTTTATAAACTTATAGACGGAGCCTAAAGCCAAGCCAGCTAGCCTTCGAATTGCATTTGTTATACAAATCCAAAGTAGATCAATGTTGCTTCAGTCTATCTCCGGGTTTTGTTTATGAATTAAACAATCGATCTGCAAATAGTCTAATTTCCCTAAGTGGTGGCTCTAGTAACCTCTTTACATCACCCCTGTGTTTTACATATACTGAACATCACTTACTCGGCCTAAATCCCTAAACTGAGTTGCAAATTGTGAGTAAAAACTCATTCAAAGTCTCACACTTGTACCATCGCACCCTGCCTTCAAGGCAGACTTTATGGATTGCACTTCCCCAGTGCAGTAGGTGCACTGCATACTGAATTCACAGTGTGACAGGTGCGATGGTCAGGGAAGGTTAACTTTACCTTCAGACTTTGGTTTTTTCCTCACTTTTTTCAGTCCTATTCAGGAGTTTTGCTGTCTGTGGTCAGTGTATCTCTGTGAAAACCCATTCTCTCACATTATTCCGCCTCCATAGTGCAAAGAACTGTAAGTGTTTTTATGTATTGTGCACCATTTTCAGTTCTCTCTTGCAAAAGGTAGCATAGTCGAACTGTCGTTTCTTGATCTGAAAGTGTCATAGCTATCATTTTCTCTTTTAGAAGACAATCCCATTGTTCTTGATAGTCAATTATACAGTTACTATTGCATATGATTTTAATTAATAGTTTTCGAAGTGTTGAAAAGTAATTTTCATTTCGAAATCGCAAAGTGTCTGTCTTACCTTCACTTCATTTTTAAAAGAAATTTGTTGAGTATTATCGCTCTGAAAGTAATTCAGATTTTCACATAGCTTTCTTATCATCATGCATACATTAAGAAGGTTGAAAACAAACACATGCATGTGCATTTGCATTTTGACTGCTTGGTTTGATTTAGGATAGTGCATTTAGCGTATGCTATGTGGTCTTTGCTGAAAGATTCTTTCTTTCCTTATTAGCTAGGGTTTTCATTGTCAAAGGAAGATTAAACGTTTTTTTACCATCTTAGACTGCATTTTAGGAATTGTATACACATCACGCGGTGAACCTGAAAGGAAAATTTTTAATCAAGATCAAATTAAAATAAATTTAATGAATCTAACAATGCTTTGGAACCTAATGCACAACATCTAGAGGTCTAGGCTAGAGACGTATTCTGGCGTCGTAAAACCTGGTAACTGTTGCTTGCATTGTTGGTTGGGTGATTCCTCCACTTTGAGACGACAAGTGCCAGTACGGACTTGTGCTTCCACGTACTATCGAATATATTTTGGGAGACCACAATAGGCTGCATCCTTTATCCTTAGGAAGTCGTGTCTGCCGCCCTATCGATCGAAATGCACTGAACACAGCATTCGAGAAGATTGACTGCCGTACCATAAAAAGTATTCTACAGTTTTGCGATTGGTTTGGTAATCCTCTCTACCTAGATCTCCAAAGAAGTCCATTTTTCTCCTTTTCAAACTTATTAAAGGAAAATTTCCTCTAAGCACTTGTCACTTCAGGCTCAATAAAAATCGAAGGCGGCTAGAGTCATCTTTTGTTTCTTCTCGACTCTTTAAAATTGAGAAAACAAGATGTGTCAAAGCGTCTAAAATTTATTTTAATCGGAATAACATCACAAATTCCCTCATTGGTCTTTAGGTTCAGAAAATGGAGTCTACCAACCAAGGATTTCCCCTTGGAGGAAATCCTAGTTCCTTCTCCTCTTGGGGAGATGTTGGTGCACCGCATATGGCCACATTGTCACTTCCAGGGTTGACAATTGGTTTGCCTGTCTAGCTCTTCTCTACCTCTGTCGTTCAGAATCCTGTAATTCCTGAACAGTCAAGTTAGCAACTATATCACACTAGAGTTTCCTCCCAACCTTCTACTTTGTCTGATTCTCCGTCTCCTCCTTCCTCTTCGCTTGATAAAGCCAATAAAGCTAAAAATCAAGTAACTGAGAAGAAGAAGAAGCAGAAAGAGAAAACGGAAAAGAAGAAAAAAGAACCAAAATCGAAAGGGGGCAACAAGGTGTCATCTAGCGAAAATCCTCGCACCGCACCGTCGAAACCTAAATCTCATTATGTCATTTGCAATGGAGACCACTATCACCAAGATTTTCCCTGCATCCCTCGGATCTTAAGGGACTGATCTCCTTGTTTGCACAATATGGTGTCGTCAACCTCTGATGATCACGTTGAATGCACACCATCAACCAGTGAATGTGAAGCACCTGGACAGAAAAGGAATCCCAGATTTCCTTGTAAATTGTGTGAAGGCGATCACGCCATCCACCATTGTCCCTTCCTTGATGAGGCTAAAAGAGTTTTGGATGATCGTCATGTTTCACCGCTACAGCTTCCTCCTAGATATAAAGAACCCTTGCCAAGTCCTCCACTGGTTGAAAATCTGGCCGGCCCGTCATTATGGTCGGCCGAAGCGTCTATCATTGAAAATGAACCCTCTGAATCCATACCAGACAAAAATCAAAAGGTCGAGATGGCAGTTGACCCGGTCTTGCCTTCAAAGTGTTCATCTTCGAATGATACCATCACTGAAGAGAAAGAGAACGACACCGTTCAAATTCTTTTCATCAACACAGACTCCGTTGAACTTGTGGGCAGTCCTCCTGTTCCTTTATCGCAGGAAGGAAGTTCATCGGAGTCATATTCGGCTGTCTATTTGGTCCCACCTCCAAGCAACCTAGTCATTTCCTTCGACTGGAATCTACTAGGGAGACCCCGTTTACCAGCTAGTGTATAATTCAAAATCATTGTACAAGCTTACATAATGGTCATGGTTGGTACCATCATTGATGAAGGGGCTTCTGTGAGTATTCTTTCCTCAACTACTTGGAAAGTGCTTTGTTCACCATTGCTTTTGCCTGAAATGAGAAATCTGACAGGCTTCGACAAAGGAACCAGTCGACCTTTAGGGATCCTTCCAAATGTGCCCATTACTTTGAGAAGGAAAACCATTCACATGAACATGATGGTAGTTCAAGGACCCTTGGATTATAATCTACTCCTTGGACATGACTCTATTTATTGCATGGGAGCCATCGTCTCCTCACTCTTTAGAGTTTTCCGCACCAGGGTAGAATGGTCAAGCTCGTAGACCAAATGTCATTCCATGGTTCACACATCGCAAATAGTCAAGTGCCATCCCTAAATGGTCTCTTCATGCAAGGAATGTTTCATCGATCTACAGTCTGTCCACCTCATGAGCGCGAGTGATTCAGGAGGATGTGACTGAAACCCAGGGTGCATGCACCCTGGTCTGTTTCGGCAGGGAAACCTTGGGTATAAAGCAGGTTTCTGTGGGGGATATATGACTAGTATCACACCCATCCTCACAGGAAAATGGGATTAGGGTGGAATAAGATACCTTCGTTAAGGTTATGCTGAGTGGCATGTGTTTGCACCACTCCCCTTTTTCTATTTTGGTAGACATCGCCATGAAAGCATTCGGTCCGCTTTGCGGGGAACTTTCTTGGTAACCTGGAAATTTTTCACTATACCTAGGGTCATGCAAGCCTTTTCGCATGCAAGCAAAGAGCGACTATTTATTTTTTAAATTTGTAGAACCTCTAACCCCTTAAACCCGTAAGGCTAGTCGTTTCCTCGCTTTCATAAATAAAGGATTTGGGGCAAAGCTTTAAAATATGTAAACCCCTTCAAAATAACATCTTGAATGAGAAATCCTTATCATACGACTGGCGAGCAGTGTTACCGTAGGGTTCAAGCTCGTTAAAAAATAAACCCCCCACGAGCAGTTTTAGCGCATAGTTCAAGATCGTTAAAAAATAAACATAAGTCATGAGAAAATGTTTCCCCTAGTGTTTAATCTCATTAAAAGATGAACCGGTAAATAACCATCGTGAATGCCTTATCACCATCTTTTGAGCCTTGGTCATGTTCTCATCATCACCTCCACTATGTTTTTAGCTGATCATTCACCCCCATATGATTGTTTACCCCTTCTAGGAACATCTGCGAAGAGTGATTCTATTAGCCATCCTTGTGACACTACCATGATTGGAGAATTCCAAACCTTACTTGGAATCAGCTGCTACCACAAACCATCACTCATTCCTCGAAAATGAGTCTCCTTTAAGCTCTTTTCAACTGACTCGTAAAATATGAATAGATTGCCAAGCGATTGGCCTCTCCAGCTCGTTAAAAGTCATCAAAAGTGTTGTCCCTCCTCCAGATTTTAATCTTTTTGGACCTGAGAGATTATTACACAAAAATATCGAGCGCTTGTCTTGTTCGGCTCGTTAAAACTATCAAAAATTCATCCATTTTGTATTATTTTACACTTTTTCGGACTCAAGGGATTACATGACAAAAAGAATCGTTGGAGTCTCCTTTCTGCTCCTTGCAGACTCTCTAAAATTGAAAGGGACCAAGTTATCTTTTTCATTAAACTTGTTAAAACCAAATAGCGACAAACTAGCCCAAATGGATGAGAACGAGTTTCACTGTCGCTAGGCTTGATAAAATATAGCGACAGGTTCGCCCAAAGGGTGGATTATAGAACAAGTATATGTTATCCTCCTCAAGCTTGACAAAAATAAAGAGGTACTAGTCAGCAATGACTCGGGAAAATTGGGAAGAAAACTTGAAAAAGCTTTATTGGTAGTAAGTCACTCTTGAACATGACACTTTCTTTCCGCATCCATGCCGGATTGGGTTGTTCCGTTCACTAGTCATCGCCATTGGTCCATCACACCATCCATTTTTGGGGTTAACGCTACCAATCCATCGTCTGTGTCACCGATAGGTTCAAGTGAAGTCATTCAGACAATTCACCTGTGTCTTACCCACTACAATACATTCATGCTCCATTCCTTCATGACCACCACACTGGACCCTGTATCATCAGATTGTTTTTACCTCCAAAATCATTTGCTTCGTTCCGTGTCGCTGATGTGGGATTCATTAAGGCCCTCCTGCGATGGGTCACTTCTTGTTGACATCAGCACATTATCTAAGAGGTTGACTTAGGAACAACCCTTTCAGTACTTTGAAGCTTGCATTCCTCAAGGACAAGTTTCTCACTTTTGGCAACAGGTTTACATTAATGGCCTTCAACCGAGAGATTTTACGTGGTGTTTGATGCCAAGTCCTTTTTCACACCACGTGCAATGTATTGTAGTACAATTCAATTGTCCTTGATTCCTCTCACGCCTGTTAACAACTTACATCATTGGCTGGTAATCAGGCGATGTCTTTCCATGTTCAGCTCCAGAACATTTTTCACATGGATCGACTTGTACTCCGAGTGAAGATTGAACAAGTTTTGAAGACCTTGGATCTAGTTTCATCCATCCGAGCTGCGATATATTCGTGAATATAAAGAAATCAAGTGTACATAACTGCCGAACAGATGATCATCCAAATCAAATGATGATGAGTCAAAATCATCAGTCTGCCACACAGATGATTGTCTGTCCTATGTACATGAAAATGAATTTATAAAGTTGAGCATGGGAATACCCGCCTTAGCTAGATCATGAAAAAATGTTGTCAAAATAATGTATTGTATTGTATCTTATTACAGGTCGCCTCCCAGCTCGAAAAAACTTTGGATCCTCATAGTAAAGCATTTCACGCGACATCAAAAATATTAACGACTTCATGCTTTAGGGGGCAACTATTATAGACATTTTTGGGCACTTCAACCATAATCATAAATGTCCATAAACTGAGGGCTCCTAAGTCCCTAAATGTGTTTCTTGACTGCCTAAAGGAACAAGGTCAGTTGATTACATCATCTCCCAGAAGTTCTCCACTGAAAACTTCTCATAAATGGTCAAAGTTGGACCATACTAAAAACCCAGTGCAGAGGATGCGATGTACATCATCTTCCGAGTGTATAGGGTGTGATGCATACTGAATGGCTCCTCTGTAGGGTGCGATGGTCAGGAATGGAAAAATGGCAGGGACAAAATGCGAGGTGGAAGATCATGGAATCTTCCAGAAGCTTCCCCTCTGACACTTGCTTCTCTGTTTTCGACCAAGGATGAGTAAGAGATCATAATTCTCCAAGTGGAAGAAGGAACTATCATAGAGAGGACACTAATCAAGACCCCGGAAGATGACTCACCTCCCTATAATCATCTATATATGGATCCCTCATCACAGAGATCCACAGGCTGGAATTTTGTATCTTATAGAGAAGTTTTGTTTGTTTTCTGGTGTATATTCATAGTGTTAGGTGATCTAAGCTTTTCTTGAGGTGAAGAAGGGCTTTCTAGCTAGAGGATGATGTTGGGTTAGAACATATGGTTGTAATCCTCTTGCAACTTTTTATCTTAATAAAGCTATTCAAGTTTTCCTCCATATTCTTGTATGTTTACTTATATATGCATTTCTATGGTTAAAACACATCTGGTCCTGTGTTATTTATGAATATAGATCTTTGTTCTTCGATAGTAGTATGTTGCTATGATTCCACAAGTGCTCTTTGAAGCTGGGCAGACAAAGAAGAAGTCGCAAAGCTCTATCAGGAAGGAGAGGAAATCAAGCGCAAAACTAAGGTTGGTCTCCTTGTTCCACTCATATCTATTTTTATAAAGGAAAGCGAAAGTAGACTTTACTTATTTGTTTCTGAGATAGCCACCAGTATTAGTGGGAATAGAAGCATCCGAGTGGACACTATTCTTGGAAACACTTCACAATGGGAGCTACACTTGGTGAACAATCATTCATCCAAAATATCTCTAAAATTTTATTAATATAGGTTTCCTGAGACAACACAAGATGCCTCGAAATCTGCCTCTATGGATCTTAATGCCAATGACATAAGATGCCTCACCCATATCCTTCATATCGAAATGTTTAGAGAGGAATTTTTTCACCTCATGTAGCAAACCCTTATCATTGGTTGCTAGGAAAATGTCATCCACATATATAATAAGAAAACAGATTTTACTCCCACTGAGTTTTAGGTATATACATTGATCCATAATGATTTCTACAAAACTAAATGAAGAAATTACATTATGGAATTTCAAATACCATTGGTAGGATGCTTGCTTTAAACTGTATAAGGATTTCTTGAGCTTGCAAACCAATTGCTCACCATCACTAGAGGGGAATCCTTCAAGTTGTTTCATGTAAACCTCCTACTCTAGATCTCCATTGAGAAATCTTGTTTTAACATCCATTTTTTGCAAGTCCAAGTGAAAATGGGCTATTAATGCCATCATAACATGCAAGGAATCCTACTTAGATATAGGAGAGCAAGTCTCTGTGTAATTGATTCCTTCATTCTAAGTGAATCCCTTAGCAACAAGTCTTTCCTTGTATCTCTCAATGTTGCCCAATGAGTCTTTGTTTGTCTTAAAGACCAATTTACATCCAATGGATTTTGCACAATTAGGCAACTCAACAAGATCCCAGACTTCATTACTCTTTATAGAGTTCATCTCATTCTTCATGGCATCATACCATAATTTTGATTCTTTGCAACTCATGGCTTGTGAAAAGGACTAAGGATCATTTTTTGCTCCAATGTTGTAGTCATATTCTTGCAGATTCACAATATAATCATCAAAAATTGTTGATCTCTTTGGTCTAATAGATCTTATTAATGTTGTACCATTATCTTCCTGAGAAGTATGTGGTTCAACTTGTTGTTCAAAAGTTCTTGGCAACTCTTGAACTACCTGATCTACTGGAATGTCATCAACATCTTGTGGAACTTCAACAATTGGTTTTTCAGCACCAATTTGTACTTTAGGGGTGCTATGAACAATAACCAATTAATCACTTGAGGTGGAAGGTTGAGATTCTGAATGATCCTTCTCAAAAACTATGTTCCTTATTTTATCGCTCCCATTGATCAAGTCATTTTCAAGAAACTTTGCATTTCTTGATTCCACAATCCTAGTGTTGTGACATGGATAGTAAAATATGTAACCTTTAGACCTTTTAGCATATCCAATGAAATACCCACTAATGGTCCTTGGGTCCAGCTTCTTCTCTTGTGGATTATATATTCTCACTTTAGACGGGCATCCCCAAATGTGCATATGTCGCAAACTCAGTTTCCAACCTTTCCATAATTCAAATGGTCTTTTAGGAACAACCTTGGTTAGAAATCGAATTAATATATACATTGTCATCTTAAATGCTTCAGTCCATAAGGATTTAGGAAGATTGGAGCTGCCAAGCATACTCTGCACCATGTCCAATAATGTTCGATTTCTTCTTTCTGCTACACCATTCTAGTCGGATGAACCAGGCATGGTGTATTAGGCAACAATTCCATGCTCTTGAAGAAATTTTGCAAATGGCCCATGTGCTTGTCCATATTCTATGTATCTACTATAATATTCTCCACCTCTATCTGATCTCATGATCTTAATTTACTTGCCGCATTGTTTCTCTAATTTAGCCTTAAAGATATTAAAGGCATCTAATGCTTCATTCCTTTTATGAAGCATGTAGAGATACATATATCGTGAGTAATCATCTATAAAAGGGAGGAGGTATCTCTGACCATGTGAGTCCATGTCTGGACTACATATATCAGTATGTATGATCTCTAATATGTTTGAACTCCTATTGGCACCTTTCTTTGACTTGTTGGTCTGCTTTCCCTTTATGCAGTCCATACAAGTCTCAAAATCAGTAAAATTCACGGTATTAAGTACCCCTTCACTTATTAATATTTTAATTCTTTCTACGGAGATATGACCTAATCTCCAGTGCCATAATTTAGAGGAATCTTCATTAATAGCACATCTTTTAGTGCTAGTGTGAACATGCGTTGAACCATAAGTGACATTGTTTTGTAAATTAATACAGTAGAGACCATTAGACAAAATACCATTCCCAACACAATCATATTTATAAAATAAACTGAAAGGTATTTCTAAAAAGTTGAAAGAATATCCAAAATGTACAAGTCTTCAAATTGAAATCAAGTTTCTATAAAAACTTGGAACATAAATGGTCTTTTCTAATTCTAAAACAAAACCACTAGTTAAAGTTAAAAAGCATGTTCCTATAGCTTCCACATGTGAGTCCACCTTGTTTCTTGATAAGATGCTTTGCTCACTTCCCACTGGCTTCCTTAGGTTTTTCAAACCCTGCAAGGAATTCAAAATGTGAATTGTTGATCCAGAATCAATCCACTAGGTGTTAATATTGACATTAACCATATTAGATTCATAACAAACAAACGAGATTGAATTACCTTTGTTTGCAAGCCATTTCCAAAATTTGGCGTATTCCTTCTTCATGTGTCCCTCTTTTTTTATACAAGAAACACTTGGAATCCTTCTTGATATTGGCTTGGGGAGGTACTTTACCTTTCCCTTTCTAATTGGCTTGAGATTCTCCCTTTCCACGCGTTACTAGCATTGCACTTTCTGCTAGTTCCATCACGAGCCTCCCTTCCTCTTGAACACACATGGTCATGAGTTAATTAATTGACCATTTATCTTTATGTGTGTTGTATGAGATTTTGAAGGGTCCGTATTGGTGTGGAAGGGTGTTCAGAATGTAGTGCACCAGGAAGGACTCTGAAATTTCAACCTCAAGTTTCTTCAATTGAGCCATAGTGTCCCTCATTTGCATGATGTGCTCGCGTACACCTTTCGCACTAGTGAGCCTTAGGGATAAGAAATTCATTATTAGGGTGCTTTCTAGTGCCTTCTCTTATGTGACGAACTGATCATCAATGGCTTTCAGTAAGTTTCATACTTTTTTGTGCTAATCAATGGAACCACAAATACCAGCCGAAATTTTAGTCTTAATGAACATCATTCTTAGGCGATTACATCACTCCCATCATTCATGAGGCATGATGTCCACTGCAGTGCTGGTATTAGTGAGTGTCGGTGGTTCATCTTTCCTAATAGCATAGTCTATGTCCATCCACCCCAAACGAAGGAGAACTCTCTCCTTCCAGAACTTAAAGTTATCTGCCTCAAGTTCGAGGATATCACAACAAATATCAAAGAAATTTGCAGGTTGTACAACTGTATCAAGTTAAAAATCACATCCTTATGTTAAAAGTGAGGCCTAAAAATAACATTTCATGCTTTACCAATGTAAACAATGTCTAAAATTGAATCTAATGACATACAAATTGCCTGTGGGATAAATTTTTAGTTCAAGCAGATTCAATGATTCTTTATGATAGAATTTATCAAATTATTCACTTAATTCATAATTCTAAAGGGTATATTATGACTATAATTTGATATAAATTCTATCTTAGATTTGAACTTTATGATAAAATTGTTATTTCATAATTCTTGTGGGTAAGTTATGAATATTTTATCCTAATTAATTATATAAATATAATAAAAAATCCTCTCGGATAAAATTTATTATATTTAGTATAATTAATTACAATTAATGTCTAAATATTCTTTATGTGATCCTAATCAATCATAATATATAATATTATTTAATTAGAGATGATGTGGCTATTCTCTAATCAATTAAAAATTATATGGATCACTAGACATTATTTCTTTTATGCACAAAATTTAACTTGATATGAGAATAATTATAAATTGCATAAATAAAACTATAATATTCATGCATAATCATTCAATAATGGGTCTCTTATACTCATCCAAAATAGCATGTATTAATTAGAGTAGAAATAATCAATTCCTGCAAATTAAATATGAGCATAGCTATAAATTTGCACAATAATTATCCAATTATCTAAATTGCATATAATTAAACCAAATAAATATTATAGGCATAAAAATTGAGCAAAATTAGACATATTTCCAATTAAATGCCTTAATTCAAAAAATTCTCAAAATATGGCATTTAGCCAAACAGAGCATGTCTATAAACACCAAGGTAGAGATAAAAAATGCTTTGATACCAACTGATAGCTAAATATCGATTCTATAATGCGGAATAAACACTTAAAAGAATTTGAAAACTTTAACACCCAAGAAATCATACCTCTAGCCATTGATGTTGCTCACACTCCAAAACCAATCTTTCTGCTATGCTTGAGGCAGTCCCTTCTTTTGTTTTCTGATCTGTTTACATGTGTTGTTGGCTCAATCAAAACCGGTAGTCTGGAAGTCACAGGTTCCAGTCTGACGGAAATCACAAATTTAACATCATTTTATTTAATATACAAAATCAACTCTTGGCCATGACAAAGCAAAAAACGAGCCAGTTAACTGATTCACACAATCAACTTTCAATCCTTAGTGAAGCAAAAAATTTACAACATCTTTCAAGCGTTGCTGAGGCAGATAAAGACCTTGGAGAGAAAAGCTTCAAAAACTACTCTTCACTCACTCGATTGAACAAATGTCCAACGATTTCAGAAAGAAGACAATGTGAGTCTTCTTTGGATTTTCTCAACAAGGATCCTGAATCTAGAGATATTTAGCTCCAACTTCTGAAGCCCAAAAGTCAAGCTTTGCAATCACATGTACATGAAAAAACAAAACTAGACGGCGTGTGTAAACAGAAAGCACTAAGGAAGATGCCTGAAGATGGTGACATGGATTTTGATGGATGGAGAATTGAATGAAGAATTTTAACAATGGAGCTTGCTTCCACACTTCCAGGCGTGACATGAAAAGACAGCTGGCAAACAGCTCTGTAATTATGCGATTTTTGAGCCACTGCGTGAGAGATCATCATCCGTGTGGAATTTCCAAGCTCTGCTTACTCTCATTTGATGGTGAAAGGCTGAATGGGTTGAGTGAGTGAGCTTGTGGACCAAACAGAAGTATTTATAGCCAAGCTTCCATGAAGCTTTAGTTGGCTATGTGTTAAGTGTTCCACATAACATGGTAGAGAACTGCAGTGGGAGTAATGGACTACTCCAAGAGCTCCCAACAAGAAATTATCAACAACAGATGGTTTTAGTAAATACTGGAATCAGTGGCAGATGGTCAGTTGGTTTTTGAATTATTGACGGTTGTTATGGACCAAATAGCCATTATGGGAGCAACAACAAATTGATTGAAATTGTTTGGTAGTGTTTATGAATTCGCTTGCCCGTCTGTTTGAAATAGTAGATTTCTTGAAGGACCTTGAGCAACAACTATTTTTTGTAACATAGGAGGCCCAGATCCCCCAAACAGATCAAAGAATATTCTATAGCTTGGACAAATAAACACTGTTACATACAGAATGGATGAAGAACGAGTTGTAAACCCCATTACAATAGATTCATAAACATCTAAAGACACAGATGCATAAGATATTGTAATGACTCTGTTATAGTCTACTGTTTTCAGAATCATTCCTTTTTTTCTTTTCTCTCAAGGGTGCGCTTTCTTATGCGCTTTGTTATAATGGCAAGCTCATTATCTTTTGTGCTTTCTTGTTTTTAAAATCTTTTTTTTCTCTTAGCTTTTTTCTTTCTTGTGATTAGAATCATTTCTCCTTGCTTTTTATGAGCTTTTTCACTTTATTTTATCAAGAGGCTCATCGAATTTTTTTGGCTTTCTTGATTTTGTGCTTAGAATCCTTTCTCATGAGCTTTTTCGAATTTTTTGTGCTTTCTTGATTTTCCGATCGATTCTTTTTGGGTGCTTTCTTGATTTTCAGTTGTTTCATTTTCTATTTAGTTTTATTCATCTTTCGACGGTTGTTTGGTTATCTATCCTTTTTATTTTCCATACTTTCTTGATTTTTTTTTTTCGGTGTGTCGTTTTCTATGCTTTCTTGATTTTTCTAGTTCATGTTTCATTTTCTCGTTCATTTTATTCATCTGCGTTTTTCTAGAAGTCTCTTGTTTGGTTATTTGTTTTTTTTCTTTGCATTGTAGTTTTTTCTTTTATTTATTTATTTATTTATCATATAAATATTACCAATATAGGTTTTTATTTATTTAAATATATATTTGTAGATATAATATATAAATTTTATTTATTAAATAAATATTTCAGTGTTTTGTTTTTTTATGTTTTTCTTTTAATTTTTGTGTTTTTTTTCAATTTGTCAATTATGAAAGAAAATAAATAAAATATATTTTTTCAAAATATAAAAAAAAAAAATACAACTTACATAGAAATATTATTATTTTTTAATTAGTATACTAATCATTATTAATATTTAATTTATGTTATTCTATATTAATAATTTTAATTTTTGTATCAAAATTTTAAGTTTTTAATTTTTATTCCAATAGGCCTCCCCTTATTGGAATTGGCCATTTGAATCTTTTTTTTAATTAATAATTTCGAGATTATTGTTTAAATTCAAAAATACCAACATATTCTCATCATCCCCACTACATCAACAAATGGAATTAAGGTGTTTAAATTTTGTTTAAAATAGTCTTTTACCAAATGATGATTAAAAACCTAATGTGCCTATTACTTATCACCACTTATAAGAAATAGAGAAACATGAAAACCCTTATCAAGATTAGAGAAAAATGAAATTCAAAATGAAAAACAAATATTAAAACTTGGCTACCCTGTTACATTCTAATTAGCTTGACTTTCAATTTAAATGGTGCCAAACCTCGCTTCTTCCTAAACTAGAAAGATGATGAAACATGGCTGCATTCTTTTTGAATCATATAGTTGTGGCTTACATTATATTTTTTTAAATGTGTTTACCTTTCAATTTAAATGGTTCCAAACGTGACTGCATTTCTTTTGAACCATATAGAAGTGAGTTACATTATATTTTTTGAAATGGGTTTTTTTCAAACTTCCAAATGAAATGGTGTCAAATTTGGCTTCATTCTCAACCAAAGAAATATTTTTAAAAAATGAAAAGTGGTTGCTTTCTCTATAAAAGCTATAGTAGTGGCCTATATTATATTTTGAAACATGTTTGTTTAACAAATTTGAAATTTTTTAGCAAGCATTAGGGGAAGTGAAACGAGTTTCTGATTGTTGTTATATTCATCAAACTTTTCTTTTCAATTCTAAAATGAGAGTTTTCCTTTTGTAATTTTCATTTATCTTTTCCAATTTTTATTATGATAAAGGGTTTTTTTACGTTCTAGTAATTTTTTCTTGTTTTTGTTGCTTGGTTTGTTATGGTTTGAAGAGGAGTGTTATTTATTTTTTGTGAGGGTTTTAATGTTAACTTTATAGGTTTTAATGGCTCCTCCAAGGTTTTGGCTTTATAGATTAGGAATCCATAACATGTATCACATCTTTAAGAGTGTTATGAATATATAAGGCTCACTACCTGAAGAAGAGTTTAACAAAGTACAACATTTGTTCCTATGGAGAACTTAGGCTAAAGGGCTGGAAAGGAAAAGAAACAATGAAAGGCAGGTCAACCAAGGTGTCAAAACTAGGAAAACCACACCAGGACTAGCTCCTAGAAATCCTCGAAGGAAAAGAGGCAGAAAAAAGAAGAATGAGTTATTGATGGAATGTGGAAAACTAATGATAGATTCAGGTAAGATGAAAGATGTAACCAGCTACTCCTTTACAAATCTTTCATACTAAACTTCACATCTTGGAATATCAGAGGTCTGGGAAGTAAAAAGAAACAAAGGATACTTAGCAATAAAATTAAACAAGAAGCTTTGAATATGATCTTTATCCAAGAAACTAAATGTTCCATTAAAAAAAAATAAAATAAATAAACAGTAAGTTGCTCAAAAAATATGAGTTTCTAGAAGTCAAAGCAGATAAAACAACAGGAGGAATACATACTCTTTGGAACCCCCAAATATTAGCATAATAGATGTTGAGGCATCTAGGAATTATTTATCAATGGTTTTTTAGCCTGTGGGAGATAGGGAGATTTATTTAATTACAAATATTTATGGCCCTCAAAGACCAGATGATAAACTCAAGCTTCTAGAATCTCTTGTATAACTAAGAGATAGACACACAAGAGTACTGTGGTTTATGGGTGGGGACTTCAACATGATCAAATCATTGTCGGAGAAAAAAGGTGGGACCAGAAATTTAAGCAAAGACTCTATGGCATTTTATAATTTTATAGACAACATGAAGCTAGTTGAAAATGATATGAGTAATGGCCTCTTTACATGGAACAACAAGAGGGGAGGAGAGTCTCAAGTAGCCTCAAAGTTAGACAGATTCATAATCTCAGAGGACCTTATGCTCACAGACAAGGAAATGACAATGAGAATTCTCCCCTTTGGTGGCTTGCACCATTGCCCTGTCCAACTTGAGGTTCAATGCATTGGCACCCCTAAGAACAAACCTTTTAGATTTTAGAATATCTAGCCCACCCACCCATATTTTATGAAAACCATTGCAAAATGGTGGATAAAAGATCTGCATATTCAGGGAATGAGAATGTTTCTTCTACACAAAAGACTAAAACATATCAAGCTCAGACTCAAAGATTGGAACAAGAATGAATTTGGGAATATTTTTGAAGCAAAAAAATCTATTGAAGGTAAAATGCAGGAACTCAATGAAGCCCTTACCACAGATGGCTTTGATAGAGCCAGAAATGATCAAACCACCAAGCATCATCAAGGCTGGGAGAACTTATGTAAACAAGAGGAGATATTTTGGAGACAAAAAACAAGAGTTCAATGGCTAAAATAAGGAGAGATAAACACTAGGTTTTTCCACAAATCCACAATGGAGAACAGGTCTCATAACAGGATCTCACCGATCAAGGACTTCAAAGGTCAACTACTCAATACCCATGAAGAAATAGAAGCTATGTTGGTTCAGCACTTTCGAAGCATCGCATAAGAGACCATCTTAGACAGGGCTCATTTCATCGGGGACTTAACAAAGCACATACCTAAGCTAGTAACAAGAGAGGATAATTTCAATCTCATTAGGCCAGTGACTGAAGAGGAGGTTAGTGATGTCATTAAAGAAATGAAAAAAGGTAAAGCACCAGGCCGTCATGTTTTCAATGTCAATTTCTTTAAAGCTTGCTAGAACATTGTCAAGAAAAGTATTCTGAATGTCATGGAGGACTCCAAGATGAATATAACCATTTTGAAAGAACTCAATAAATCCTTCATATCTTTGATCCCCAAACAAGACATTGGTCTCACTCTAGACAGATTAAAACCCATAGCTTTATGCAATGTGCTGTACAAGATAATATCCAAAGTTATTGCCAACAGACTCAAACCTCTTCTTCCTACTCTAGTTGTTGTGGAGCGAACAGGATATGTGGAGGGTATACAAATTCTCAATAACATCATTCAACCACATTAGGTGGTTCACTCATTGTTAAGCAATAGGAAGGTTGAAATGATTATGCAATTGGACCTAACCAAAGCTTATGACAAGTTGAATTTTACTTATATCATGAAGGTCCTTCTAGTCTTTTGATTTGACCATAACTGGGTAAGATGGGTAATGGCCCTGGTGACTTCATCTAGCTTTTCAATTCTGGTTAATGGTTATCCATCCAAGACGTTTACTCCTACAATAGGCCTCAGGCAAGGAAGGACTTGGTCGAACTATCAAGCATACTAGAGAAGTGGGTACCATCAAGGGTCTCTAACTCTCTGAGACTGGACAGGCTTTGACCCATCAAAATCTTTTGATGACACCATGCTATAGGGCATTCCCACAGTCAAAGAAGTGCTTGCTTATAAACAAATCCTGAGTGACTTTTCCAAGGCTATGGGTACAGAGGTAAATCTCTCCAAGTCTAAGATTTTCTTTTTTAACACTAATATTCCTATTCAGAGGAACATCTCAATAATTATGGGCTTTCAAAGAGATATCCTTCCTTCCAAAGATATGGGAGCTCTAGTAACTGATGAACCTTTGCACAAGAGTATTTGGGAGATGGTGATTAACAAGATGTAGGATAAAACCTAGAAATGGACTATTATATCTTTGAACTTGGCAGGCCGGCTAGTGCTTACAAAATTTGTACTTCAATTAATCCCCATCTTCTTTCTTTCAGCCCTTCCAGCTCCCAAAGGAGTCTTGCATCAATTTAGAACCATTCAATGAAACTTTATTTGGGGTAAGGGGGAGGAAATAAAGTTTATAAAATTATTATTTCTATTATTAATGAAACAAATTTAAAATAGTCTTAATAAAAGAAAGTTTAGTATGCTTATGAAGACATGTAAAAATGAAGGTCGACAGAGGCGTCTTGTTGGTAAATTTATACTCATCAAGGCGGTGAGGTCTTGTGCTCAAACCTAAGCGAGGGCGTTGACTAGTCACAAGGAGTGACTTGCCTAGGCCAAGCTCGCTCATCTTTTAAGGTTGGCATAGGCAGCTGGTTGGTAAAGTCGGACTCGTAAAGATGGTGAGGTCTTCTCGTCAAACCTTGGTGATGGCGTTGACTAGTCGTGAGGAGTGACTTGCCTTGGCCAAGCCCGCTCACCTTTTAAGGTCGGCGGAGGCAGCTGGTTGGTAAAGTCAGACTCGTAAAGACGGCGAGGTCTTGTGCTCAAACCTGAGCAAGGGCATTGACTAGTTGCGAGGAGTGACTTGTTTGGGCCAAGCCCGTTCACCTTTCACCTGCAAAGGTTTGGTCTCGTGACCATTGGATGATCTTCTAAGTCATCTGTGCCATTATGGAGGTTACGAGTTCGAGTCTCATCTTAACCGAGGTCCATTCTTGTGGGCTAGATGGTTCCTCCTAGAGGTTATAGTGGTAGCTAGTGGGATTCAACCCTGTGTAACATGAGTACGACACCACCATCGTTACTGATTCTGCTAGTCAACAAAAAAAGAAAAAAACATGTAACCATGGTCTAATTTGTTATGATAAATTAGTTAATGTACACTACAACTCCTTTTTTTAAATTTCAATGCAATAAAATTCCAATCCAGTACACTTGTTAAATAATAGCTCACATAGTGGAGGAAGGAGTTTCAAATATAGGTTTTGAATTTTAGATTGAGGTGAAATTTTCTATGAGAGTTTAGCCAATGTACGGTACAACTCTTCTTGCAAAAGTGTAATGTAATAGAATTGCAATGTAATACACTTGTTAAACAATGACTAACATAGTGCACAAATAATTGAGGTTTTGAGTTTTAAATTAAGGTTTAATTAAAAATAATCAAATAAATTTCAAATTTAGGTTTTGAGTTTTAGATTAAACTTTAATTAAAAATAACCAGCGTAAATAGTTATATTATAAAACTAAAGTAAACAAGTATTAGTTATTAGTGATTGAAGATTTTTTATAAAAGCAAGTTTGGTTTCTTTTAGTATTACAATAATAATACATAATAATAAAATAATAAATTTTATTAAGAATACAAATATTAAAATAATAATTAATTAAAATAATAAGAATTAAGAATCTATATTTTTAAATAAAAATTAAAATATTAAAAGATAACTCAACTATAAAATATTAACTAATATACTAAATCACAATCAATAATTATAGTACAATAAACAATAAAATAAGCTTAATAAATATACTCTATAACATTAGGTTTGTTATTAATATATTATTATCTATAAGTACAATTATTACACATATATTACTATATCAAAAATTATTCCCATGGGGCTTTGGATTTACGGTGAATGGGTGCATTGTTGAGGCACTCCTTGCGATAGGTCACCGGTTCAAATCCCCCGTGGGTGCTTAGATAATTCTTCTAATATTAATAGCAATTAAGCTATAATATTACATTAATAAAATTTATGTATTATCATTACTATTCATAAACAATGTTCATAATAGTTACGTTTTATACATTAATAATAATAAAATATAATATTGACATTACAAATATTCACATTAATGTTCTTAATGATAACGTTAAAATATTGTTAATTATTTCATATAATAATTATTTATGTAATAATTTTATATATTTTGTTAACTAGCTCAAATTGTTAATGTGACTAACATAATCATTAATGGTTAACTTTAATTAATTATAATTTCTCATTTTCAATCTTATTAAACACTAACAGTTATAGTAGGTTGTAATTAATCATTTATTACTGTATTAAGACACATAAAGTATTAATAGTTTGATTATTAACTAATATAAAACCATAATTTATGAATATCAATACTATTGATTATTTATTAATATTATTGCGTTAACTCCTTAATATAAGTAATATAAATAACATATATAAAACCGTGTGTGTGTGTATAACTTTTGCAACCATAGTTGTAACCCATCCTAAAATGGTTACTATGTACATATATTATAGATATATTCTAGAACCATTGCTGGAGCTTTGGAGGCATAACTATAACACTTAACTTTTCATTTGATGACATGTTTTAAATGACAAGTTTTAACATTTAAATATAAAATTACATTTTTTAATATAATATAATATGACACATTGTTTATATATA
>APFE031551953.1:0-41520 GCA_000404065.3 Pinus taeda | reverse complement strand
ACTTATCCGTTTTCAGCCCAACGGACCACCTGGAACTTCTCAGTTTTCAGCAAAAAAATCAGCTTTTTCTGCTTGTTCTTGCTGCTGTTCTGCTTGTCTTTCTGCTATTCTGACTTTGCTGAAGAGCTGCCTGGTATGTGTGCCAAACTGCTGCCTCTTTCTCCTTCTTGTCCAGAAATCTCCCTTGCTCTCTTGCTCTTCTTCTCCCAATCTGCTCATGAAAGAATGAATGATCTTTTCCTCCTTTTCCTTCTTTAATATAACTCCAAGTGACTTTTGGGTGATCTCTAAATTCAATGGCTGAAATAGATTTAGATCAATTGCTGAGATTAAATGCACATTTAAATCTCACTTTTTATTTTTTAATTCACCCCACTTTAATAAAGACCCACTTAGTCATTTATTTCCAAAGTCACTTTTCCTTTCTAATTTTACATTAACTTTATTAAAGTCACTTTAAAATTAGACTTTATTAACTTTATCACTTAAAGTCACTTTTAAATTAGATTTAACTTTATAAAAATTATAAAGTTACTTTAGGAGAAAAATTAAATGCTTTTGGACACTATTCCCTAGGCCAAAGATCAAAGCCTTAGGGAACCACCTATCCTCTGGTACCAAATTTCAACAAGGGCAGCATGGGGCCAGCCAGCCAGTCGCTAATCAGTGTCAAATCTCCAGAAATAGTGTGATATTTCTCTCACTAACTCTTTGCCAGTATTTCTCTGTATCAAATCGCCAGCGTTGGCATCCAACGATTTGTACTCAGAATTCTACTGCATAATAATAAAAACCCTCAATTGTTGCACCGGTTTTCCAACATTGGGTTTTTCCGAGGACATTGTCCAAAAACAACTGTGTAAATAAGCGTGTGTTTATTTCTCTCCAGTGCAGTATTTAGTTTCTGCAATATTCATTTTGTGTAGGCTACAGTGTATGTATTTCAATATTTGTTGTAGAAAACTACAAGTAATTTGTTCAAGTAATTAACAAATATGAGAAACATCATCAGTTCACTACAGTAGAAATCAGGTAACTAATTTTTCACATGGTATGAAAGCACAGATCGTAATCCGAAGAGCTCAGAGCAACAAGGAAGAAGGAGGTTCGAAATTCTACGTTGGCAACAATTCAAAACCCCAAAGGCAGCGCAGTCCTTGGGCCAAGGAGGTCGAAGTTTTGAGTGAGATCGGTTTCTCTATGTGAGTTGACAGAAAAATTCAATTCTCCAGATCGAAGCTTTCCAAAGGTAGAAGGGAGCAGCGTATTTTCCTTGCAGAGCATATCTTTAGCTAGGACGCAGTTATTTTGTAGCAATTGCTGGCAAAATAGCATCAGAAGGAGAGAATAGCACATACTGAGGGAATTTCTTCCTCAGAGGGCTTCTAGTAAAGAAGTTTGAATTTTTCTAGCAGAGCAGCATTAGTTTTGTGTAGGATTTCTCACTCTAGAAGGGAGTGCAAATAGTTGGGCAGCAACGGCGCAGAGGAGAAGAGGAAGCAGTTCGACTTTTTCAAGATAGATGGCATCATCTAGGTTGAGAGATCAAGATCGGTTGGACGAAGCCTCCAACTATGTGATTTGGAAGGCTAGGATCTCATGCCTTCTAGATGAGCATGATCTCAAAACTTATGTCAATAGTGTGGTAGTTGTACCCGCCGATGCAAATCCACTCAAGAAGTACAAGGCTAAGATGGCGAAAACTAAGAGGATCACTCTCAACGAGGTTCAAGATCATGTAGTATCCCATATAGCTGGCAAGGATACTGCCTGACAGATGTGGAAGGCGTTAGCTACATTGTACGAAGAATCTTCCGAGCAACAGAAGATGTACCTTGAGGAGAAGTTGTGGTGCACGCGGATGTAGAAAGGGGAGCATATAGACCCCTTCCTTACTAGGCTTCAGGATGTCCGGGATTAGCTGGCTTCAGTAGGATTTGGGCCCCAACCTACAGAGTTTGTATGATTAGCACTTAATAGCATTTCTAAATATTGGCAAGTTTTCGTCCAGAGTATCCTAGACAAAGAAACACTGCCAGATTGGGAACATGTGTGGGTTGATTTGCAACAGGAGGAGATGAGGCATGATCTAGTGAAGGCCACCATCAATGGCAGTAGCAGCAGTGGGACGAAGAAAGCAAAGGAAGAGGAGACATGGCCCTTGTTGCATCTAAGGGGCAGCAGGAGCAGTGCAAAAGAAAGAAGGATATTTCAAAGATCAAGTGCTTCAGGTCTGGTGAGATGCGCCACTACAGCACTCAATGTCCTCTCAGAAAGAAGGGAAAGGAGCAAAAGCTAGATCACCAAGCTGCATCTACTAAGATCGACAGGATGTCCTCCAGATTGGACAAAGAATTTGCCATGATTGTCGAGATGCCTCCAGTGGTGAGGTGGGGTGATATGGAGTTGTAGCCCCAAAGAGATTCAGGATGGGCAGGATCCTTGAGGAGTCCACCTCTTGGATCAAGACCTTGCTACGAGAGCCCATAATCAGCAGCAGCAGGAAAAACCAATGACAGATGGTGCATTCAAGTGCCAGAGTGACAGATGCAGTAGCTAGTAGCAGTTGGATTCTGAGCAGCATAGAGCATAGTTGGTAGCAATGCAGTTTGCACATAGCAGAGTCAGCAGCAACACAGAGGCTTCAGTGACAGCCCAGAGGCTAGCAGCAATCAGAACTCGGAAAACGAATGCATTATACTGAACACATTTGGTTCAGTATTTTTGGATGCTTTTCCGTTGCAATTGTTGCAGCTGCAGCAACAGCAGTTGGAGAGGGTTGCAATACAGATGCAATGTTGGCAGCAGTTCAACAAGACCAGCAACAGCACAGATGCATCTCATATCAGAGTTGCACAGTAGTTGATGGGCAGTAGAGCCAGACATCAGCAGCACAACAGGAGATGGTGCAGAGACTGAGTGATGCTTCAATGGATTGCAGCACTAGAGCACATTCCTCGCTAAGAGGGAGTGTTGATTTTTGTAGCATCGGATGTGCTCTTGCCTGTTGGACACCTAATCCTCAATGGGTTAGTGTGGAAGCCGAATAGACAAAAGGAGTCCAAGAGACCTTGGGATGTGAAACCCACCATGCACTATAAACGTATATCACTTGTTAATAAAAAATGTATTCTCATGTTTTATCTTTCAGATTATTCTTGTTGCCCATGTGTGTTTAACATGGTATCAGAGCAGGCGTATTCCTGCCCTGCATAATTAATTTGAGCCATTTGTTTTATGGCCTTTCTGTGCAGGTTATTTCTGCCATGACTTCTGGATTTAAAATATTTTCTCAGCTAAATTCTAGCTGCAACCTCTATGATTTTTCCAGCCCTATTTTTACCATTCCTAAAATTGTTTGTAACTACTTGTATCAATTTTTCTACCTATTTTCCTGTTCTACCCATATTGCAGAACTGATATCCCAGGCCCTAACCTGGTAACAGCATTCCATTGTAGAGCGTTGTTTTCGAAAAGCGTAACTGACCGCCTTTGATTTTCAAAACGCTGATCGCGGTTGATTGAACTCGTGCATTGAATGCTCTGTGGATTCTCTGTCTTAGTAGCAAACTCAGATCAATCTACATGTTGTTGGCATCGTGCTTTGCTGGACTACATACCACAACATTGTAATTGATACGTTGTCACTGTGCATTGGTTTTCTATGGCCATCGGCTTTGATGGAGCGGATAGACTGGTATGAGTAATGAAGATTTTCACGAAAGGAGCAGTTTGATTTGCGATAATTGGTTGCTGCTCTATGAGATGTTTAATTTCTGTGCCGTGGTTATGAATTCAATCTCGCGCTGAATATTTACTATTGCATTTGGTTGGTGCCTCCACGCATTGAGTTGGAGACTCTTCATCTGGACGCAGCAACGACTGAAGAAGAGGTGTCAATCGCTTCAACACCTGGATGAAGATTGTCTGCACGAGGAGACGAACTTTCAATTTCCATTCCAATTTCAGTTTCAGGATGGCTTTCGGGGCATGAGGATACAGGTGCTACCATTGGCAATACCTATTCGACTGTACGAACAGAAATGTAAAGCTTTCGAAGTCTGAAAATGGCTATCGTAAGCACAGATCACTGATAATTCCGCGGCCAAGGCTATGGCAACTTACGGGCTTCTCTGTGTCCATCAATATGTTTTCACAGTAACGGGGATTACTTCGTAAAGAGGTGTTCCAAACCTATTGGTGTGTTTGTTTTATGTATTCCCAAGCTATTGGTAGGTTGAAGTGTTCGAAAGCTATTCGACAAGGGGTAGACGAGAGCGTTTGCCATATTCGACAACTAAATTGCTCGTGAAATTCATCATTGTAACATCACTGAAGGGCAGGTTTTACATTCCAATCGCATGAAGAATCAGTGAGGACTATTGCTTGGCATTCAAAACTAGTTGTAGTGCGTTCAAGCCCTTGTTTATGCGTCGGTTAAAACGGTTCAATTTAGAGCCTAAATTTTGAGTGGCTATTCTCATCATGGTGGAAGATTGAAGAAACAATAGTTCTATTTACTCTTTCTTGAAGGCAGCTTAAGTACCCATTTCTTTATCTCAATGCTGGACGAGTTTCTTTGTTACCTGGGTTGCATACCGATATCAGAGCTAAGTGTGATGACTGTGGGTCCTATTCAGTGATATTATCAAGACAAGTATTCATTCCCTGGGCTGCGTATTAATCACCCAGCTTGTGCCTGGGACTGTGGGAGATTCAAAAGTTGAGTTCCCTCTATATTGACATCACAATACTCCTCTATTCACCGTGTGGGGGATGGACTCATACTACAATTGGTTTGCTGAAGTAAATATACCTCTGCGTGGACTCTTTCTTGGCTGAATCAAGGGAGTACATGAGTTGGAAGGAGTGGCTTGAGTTACACACATTATTTTAGACCAGCATGGTCTCTTTATCCCTCTATCAGCAGTGATATCGTAGCATTTATTAGAGCTGATAATTTTGGGTCAAACAACTGATTTGAACTTCATCTTTGACTGATATTCTGAGGCTGTCTCATTGTTGCAAGTTCTCAGGTTCATCTATTCCCTCTCTTTGTGTGTATTGTATACTAAGTGTAAAAGAAATAAAGGAAGGAAGTTGTTCTAGTTCGTTCTCATTCCTATGTATCAACTGTAAATAAATTTTTTAGTATAGAATGAATCTATTTAAGCCTTTAGAAACTTATAAGATTTATGGGGATTTTACTTTTGGTTGACGACAAATCAAAGCCTTTAAAATCAAGGTTTTGAATATCAGTCCATGCTTTAAAATCATTGGTTTTCGTATTTCAGAAGCATTAGGATTCGAAGAAATAAAATAATGCTTCTTGACAAATTTTATTCAAGTGATTTGAACTCAAGGCAAATTAAAGATTGCACCGTGGACATTTGAAATCATCGGTTTTTTACAGTCAAGACAGATTCCAAAGACGGACACCGAGAAAACAAATAAAATTCCTCGAGAGTTTTGCTTCAAGTGAATTGTGCAGTCATGGATCGGTATTTGATCCTGAAGTTCTTGATCTCACAGAGGATGATCTAATAGAGAAATTTACTGCTGGTATTTCCACTGTGGCATCTCTTTCTAGTATTTGAAGGATCCAAGCAAGTTTGCAGTTGCTGCTGCCCCAGTGTGGCATTGTATTTAAAACTCATTATAGCTTTTTGTCTACATATATATGCACTGATTCCTTGATTCGATTGCTGCATAAGAGTTTGGTGGGCTATATAAAGGCAGTGATTGTTTTGACAAATAAAAGTAATCTTTTGTGGAGAAAAGTTTAGCTACTGGTCATGAGTAAACTCTGATTTTTATGTAATGGATTGTAATTGGTGCTTGTTGCTTGCACATTGATCATTTGCTGCACATTTATAAAGGATATTGTTGTGCACTGTGAGTGGGTATTACTTTTCTGCATTGAGTAGTAGTTGTGATCAGTTTTTAAGGTGTAAATCTGACGTTGAAGAAAAAACGACCAAAATCAATGAAGTATTAGAGTTCCTCAAAACTCTCATATTGTCTACTACTCATGATACATTAAAAGTAAGCAAAGTTTCTCTCACAGACATTCAGGTCTGTCTACAAAATTCACATGAAAAAATTGATTTTTTACAGCTCGAAACTCAGCTACAGCAAGAAGAATTAAAACAGAAGAGTCATTCTGAACATGTTTCTATTCAGAACATTGAGACTGCAACCCATCAGAGGCAAGTCAATAATGTTACAGTTGGTTCAAATTTAGTACCCAATAAAGCAGCAGTTGTACATACAGATGCAGAAACTCAGTCTGCACTTCCCAAGCCCATCATCAGACATTGGGAACAGCTTGTCCACAACAAGCACAGAATTGGTCTTGGATATGAGAAGGACTTGTCCTTTCATATTCCAGACTACTCAAAGCCCATTCAGTTTCAGAGTGTTGGATTCCTTCATGACAGTTCACCTTCAAGTGTTCCAGATTCTGCCCCTCTTCCATAGCAACAACAACAACAAATTGTGAAATGCCAACATTGTGACCAAGTTGGCCATTTAAAAGATCATTGTTTTGATCTTCATCCATGTAAGCACTGTCATAAAACCAACCATTCTTCACACAGATGCTTCAGAAACAAACGCCCTGCAAGAACAAAGACTCATCTTGGATGGATTGCTTCTTGGCAATGGGCATCAACAGCCAAGAAGATATTCCAAACACATGTCAGAACTTGTTCAAGAATATTGAATAGTCTTGCAGTTGAGTTTTCTCCATCATCTCACCTTGTATCTAACAAGGGGGAAATGATGGTCATCTACAAGCTTCAAAGTCACATCAAGCGAGCCTGAGCCACAACCTGCCGCACCAATTTCAGAGTTGTAGCCAGAGACAAAGATGCCCCTGAGCATGCCTTCAGTTGGTAATCTAGGACACTTCCTCTAGTAGAAGACTTCAGCTTCTTGCTAGTTTCGGAAGAATTCCAGGAACAAAATTGAGAACACTTCCTCTAGCAGAAAACTTCATCTTCTTGCCAGTTTTGGAAGAGTTCCATGAATTGCATTAAGCATTCCAGAGTTTTTGGTCATCCTTAAACCATCACAAGTTGAGACTTTCCTTTTCAGGTTGAAGTTCTCCCGTTTATGCGGGGTGAGACCTCCCTTTATTGGTTGAAGGTTTCCCTCTTCAAAACAATAGGAGCACTTCCTCTAGCAGAAGACTTCAGCTTCTTGCAAGTTTTGGAAGAGTTCTGGGAATTGCACTAAGCATTCTAGTGTTGGTGGTCATCCTTAAACCACCACCCTTTATACCAACATTTCAGAGAGCACATTCAACCTAGAATTGCCATGCATTTTTGCACATTTTGTATTACAGCTCTCATCTTGGACTCATACATAAACCTTCGAATTAAGGGGGGCAATGTCGGACACCTAATCCTCAATGGGTTAGTGTGGAAGCCGAATAGACAAAAGGAGTCCAAGAGACCTTGGGATGTGAAACCCAACAGTCAAACCATGTACTATAAATGTATATCTCTTGTTAATAAAAAATGTATTCTCATGTCTTGTTGCCCATGTGTGTTTAACATTGCCTTTAGATTTTCCAGAGAGGCTAAGACACATGCATTCTCCAATAGCCAGAAACCATTTGGGAAAATTCCACCTAGAGATGATTTAATTAAAATAATTATATTTTTTCAAATGGTTCCCTAAGTCTAAACTTAGGAAATCTAGTTAATTAAAGGTTATTAATTAAATCAAGTGTGAATCTTCTAGAAGACGAGGATAAACTCCCAGTTAATCTTAGCCGTTGATTATGTTTTAGTCTTAGCCATTGGAGCTCCAACGAGAGATTATAACGAGTTCGATGGGCACTTGGAGAACACATCAAATGAGAGAGATCAAAGATCGAATTTCTCAAGAGTAGCAGCGTTGAGTTGTTGGAGTGAGATCGAGTGATCTTCTTGTAGTGAGGGGCAAAGATAGTAGCCCGAATGAGAGTTTTCCAGATCCAGAGAGTGCAAGGCAGAGAAGGCATAGAGAATTTCAAAGAGGCAGCGCAGTTCCAAGCAGAGGCGGCACAGAGCTTCAAAGGGAGTTTGAAATTCAGCTAGGAGAGTCGAGATCTAGGGATAGAAATCGGGGTGTGAGACCGGAGGGCTAGAGGGTCGAATTTCCAGACAACAGGAGATCAGAGGAGGAGGTGACGCAGAGCCCAGTGACTGTGACGAGGGCTGCGTAGGATTGACGCAGGATCTGTGCAAAGGCAGTGTGGGGCCAGCCAGCCAATCCCTGATCAGTGTCGGATCTCCAGAAATAGTGTGAGATTTCTCTCACTAACTCTTTGCCAGTATTTCTCTATATCGGATCGCCAGTTTGGGCATCCAACGATTTGTACTCAGAATACTACTGCATAATAATAAAAACCCCAGTTGTTGCACTGGTTTTCCCACAATGGGTTTTTCCGAGGACATTGATCCAAAAACAACTGTGTAAATGTGTGTGTGTTTACTTCTCTCCAGTGCAGTATTTAGTTTCCGCAATATTGATTTTGTGTAGGTTGCAGTGTATGTATTTCGATACTTGTTGTGGAAAACTGCACGTAATTTGTTCAAGTAATTAACAAATAAGAGAAATATCATCAGTTTGTCGCAGTAGGAATTGGGTCACTGATTTTTGACGTGGTATCAGAGCACAGATTGTAAGCCGAAGAGCTCGGAGTAGAAAGGAAGAAGGAGGCTTGGAATTCTACCTTGGCAACAATTCGAAACCCCAGAGGTAGTGCAGTCCTTGGGCCAAGGAGATCAAAGTTTTGAGTGAGTCGACAGAGAAATTCGATTCTCCAAATCGAAGCTTTCCAGAGGCAGAAGGGAGCAACATATTTTTCTTGCAGAGCAAATCTTTAGCTGGGACGCAATTATTTTGCAACAATTGTTGATAGAATAGCGTCAGAAGGAGAGAAATAATATGAAAATGTGTTAGTACATGGGTCCTAGATATGAACTAACTCCTGTGTTATAGATTGTAGATGTGAGAGTCTACAGTTTGCTGACTAAATTGGGGGTTTATATGAGGCTATGTTAATATTGTTTTCAACCTAAGGGAGCAGGATACCAATTTTGAATTCAGTAAACTTGGATATATATAATATATATATAATATATATATATATATATATATAATATATATATATATATATATAATAATATATATATATATAGCCAATATCATGGATCTAGTTTTTAGTGGGCCCAATAGTTGGCAAGGAGCAAACAAGGTTTATTAAGCATAGGTTTATTCTTGATAATCTTATCACTACCTAGGAAGGCCTTGAGTAGGATCGGGTACTCGCCAAAAGGCCCTCCTTTTGAAGATTGATTTTGATAGATTGAATGGGACTTCATACTCAAGACCTCAACATGTTGGATTGGTTGGGAATTGATGCATATATCATCATTCCGTGGAGATACTCTTCTCTCAACTCTCTGCACAGGTTCAGTGTGAACAACACGCTATCAAACAGTCTATCATGTTGTAGCATTCCATCCTGCAAGGGTGCCTGTCGGTGCCATATCTATGTGATTGCAATTGATGCTCTTGGTTACCTGCTAGAAGAAGCAAGAACACAAGGACAAATCAAAGGTATATACTTATCAAGTATTGACCAACTCTTCAATGTCCACTTTTTGAATGACTTAGCTCTAAAACCTAAATTGACCCAACATTTTGGGGAAGGCACAATATTATGTTTGGCTATCTTTGCAGAAGTTGTTGGGGACGTTGTTAGTAAGGAGAAAACAAAGGTTTTTCTTATTGGGCAATAGGGCACTCCCCACTAGTTGAATTGAAAGTGGATATACATAAAACATGTGGTGATCATTTCGGTTTTGGGCATCTTGTTCAGCATGCAGTTTTCTCTTGCAAATTAATGGAGGTGGACCATGGGCAAATTTGAAAAGAAGCTTTTAACTTGGTTCATACTTGTCTGACAACTAACTGGGAAAATTACATTGGTAGACAGAATATCAGCGTCAAGGCATTTGTATTACACCTCCTGTTTACTCTCTTTCCAATTAGCTTATATCGCCCTAGAGCACGTACTCTAAAGTTTTCTATGGCGCAAGCAAGGGATGCTTTAATTGGTAGCTTAGGACATATGTACCATACGCTAAGCTCGAAACGGGTTATGGGTTCCATGATGTGAAGGCTTAAGGGTTGGCACTTATCCACAAAAAAGGTCATCCATTTAGTAGAAAGGTATGACCGTTGGCAGATATTCCTGCATCACTGAATTCAGCAAACTTAACATTCTAGAGGGATTTAAGGTCCTTTCAAGAGCTGCGATATGGTAGTTAATGTGAAGGAATTGTGATGCCAAGTTTAGTTCCACTCATGAGGGTATGGTTTGCTTGACAAAGAGTCTCTGAATTTCCCTCTTGGCAGCTTGAGGGTCCACTTGAAGCCTAGGATCTAGCTTCCTAACAAATGTGGACAATCCAATGTTCAGGGGATCTTATTGGTCCCTTGCCAAATTATGTAGATAAAAGGTTGCCTAGTGTTGGGGAATGTAACTAGTTTCGGTCTTCATAATTTGTACCATTATGTATTTTTATGTAAAAAACAAAAGAAAAGAAAAAGAAAATTATCATTAGTTTTCTAAATAATCATGTTCTTCATGCTTCTAGGTTTTGAGTCAGAGTCCTATTTTGGAACTATTGTAAAAGAAAAAGAAAGTTTTAATGTAAATTTTGGGACAGAAACCCCCTTAGATGCTAAGTCGGCTTACATGTCAAGACGGCTCTGCCCCAATGGACATGTCTATTCGCACCCCCTCTTATCTATATAAATAGAGGGTAGATGGAGCTCATTTGGACACACTCACTTGGATGGTTCTGGTCTGAAATATCGCAGAAAAGATGGAGAAGATGAAAAGGCCAATGTTTGGAGAAGATCTACCTTGATACATCTCTTATTGTTGCTTTCTTACTAGTGAATCTGCTAGAAGGAAGAACGATTTGACTTGGCATCTAGAGGTGGAAATTTTTGTGGTTATGGGTCTTGGATATTTCGTTTGATCCAATTCTATAAAAAGAGATTTTTCTGGGCTTTCCCCTTGGAGGGATTTTGCCCTGACTTGGAGCCAATATCTTGTGTTCTATTGTCTTCTATGACCTTCATGTTTTATGGTAATTGCTTGATGAAGAAAGAAAAACATAATAACAAAATGCTAACAGTTTCCCAAGTAATTAATCATGTAATGGAAATCTAATGCTAAGTTAAAAACCTCCTGATTTCCAACATGGTATCAGAGCTAAGGCTGAAGAACAAGGTTCTGAATATCACACTTTGTTAACTTATGATCGAAGTCTCCTCTGTATGGGTTTTCGTAACCAAGTATTATTGAATTGCAGTGGAGTGAAAAGGATTTTGAAACCCTAATCCCAGTTTTATGCGAAGATTGGCTCATTTGCATGCTATAGCTCACTATTCCCACCTATAATTGCTCACACCACTTTGTGACCAACCAAGGACATTGCATTAATTAGCGCATCTATTTCAAAGGCCGTGACATGGCACTTGTGATATTTCTAGCATAATGGCATGGACTCGTATAATGGTAACGGATCACATATTTTTATTCTGGCAGCTCGAATTCTCACAATTATTCATGTGGTAGGATTTCAACAACATTTTACACTCGATGGATTGCACCTGTAATTTAAACTTTGATTCAAACTCACATTACAATAGACCAGTGTGGTTCGGATATATAGTGGACAGAAAATCGCACATACTATTCTATGGCTCGATGTATGGTTTGACGTATCATTACACCTAATGGACCTATGGCTCAATCTGTAAAGCGGCTTGTTGGCTCGCATATAATTTGTACATGGGTCGTTTCACAGATCGCATTTGCATTTTCTTATTACAGTGAAGCTCGAAGCTCAAAATATAAGTCTCAAATATATTATGTGACAAAGTGACTCACATTCCTTGAAGGCATGCTATAGTCACACACTCAATTACGAAGGATCTCTTATATAGATTTTGCTTTGTGGTAAAATCGCATAATGACATCATGATTCATAGATATACTTAACTATAAATCGTGACATTGCTTCCCTATCGTAATGCATTATGTATGGCTTACTCTTTATAGCTGTGGAATGGGATCTTGTGGCACGATGACTCATAGCGGCATCACTTATACTGTGGCTAACACTTTGTTGAAATTCTAGGATGCTTTGTGGCTCAAAGGTGCTTCTTGTATTTATGAGTGTGATTGTTGAGATAAAGAAAAGGTAACACTCTACAAAATTAGAAATATATGTAGCAAATAACAAACCTACAAGATGATCCCATATTTCAAAGGCTCGTAACTTCAGTGGCATCAATGCATCAATCTATTCATAGTTCTAAGACTCGAATAATAATAATGTTCAGAATGATGACATTACTATATGAAGCATCGTTCTATGGCATTAAATCATTTGGCCACAAATGGATAGTATTATGAAGATTTTAAAAAGCGATCTTGTATTAATACACGAGGCTAGTAGTTCATCAAAAGGTCTTGGTAAATGGAAGGTACATTTACTGGATGATGATCAGTCTTGGCATGCGTCGTTGCATTTTCTAAAAGAGTCCTTGTTCTTCTGAAGCATGGCATCATAGATAGAAGCACATGATAGTAGAAAAATTAGAATCTACTTATTTGATTTTCTTTGGGAAAGATCATCTAGTTTAAAGAGAATGAGAAAATTGGAACCATATTGCATTGCTCATCCAAGCATTTTTCTAACATCATGTTAGGAGTCATTTTGCAAAGAGGGATCATGAAGATCCTATAAGAATCATCATATTGGAAGATTCTTGGTAATAGCATTATGACAGGTGTATATTCCATCTAGTATGGAAAAAACACTCTTGAAGGATGAAGGAATGCAAATAGTCAAAGTTACAGGTACAAGAAGCAAGCTCATTCAAAAGGGATGGCTAGATGATTGTATGAAAAGCAAAGATATGCATGTTGTAAGTAACTCTTCAGAAAAAGGTTCATATCTATAAGAATCTTGTAAAAAGAGTTGAATATAAAATGTGCTCGGTAAGCTTTCCATATGGTTGCATGATGTCCTAAAGAAGAAATGTGATATGCTTTGGTATTGAAAGATATCAAGACTCTCTCACAAGATTGCATGGCATAAATATAACAATGTTGATCAACATCAATACTAGCCTCCAGAAGAAAAGAAAGGAAGCTAACAATAACAACTCCATGGACCATAATGTATCTTGGTAATCAAGTTTGATCCATGGGTGCTCAGATTAAAATGAATGCATTCATGTGGAGATGGATCATGCGAAAGGATGTTGATCTCGAAGAACTCAAGTAAACCGATGTTTTAATGAGAAGGCCATCATGATAAGGTAAGTTTGATATTAAAATTCTGGTTATTGGTTATCTGGCTAACATATTATTTTGTTGCCTGGGAGGATATTGCAAGAATACATGATGACAGTTGAGGCAAGTTCAACTGTATGGATTGCATATATGGTTTTGGAAATCATGTGGTCAAGATGTTCACATTATCATCTTGAGAATAAAAGGCAGCAATGAGAAGATAACTTGAAGCTCACTTTCACAAGGAGCTATGATTGGCTTGAAGTTTTATAAGGCTCAATATAATTCCTTCATTGATGATAAAGAAAGGAAAGTGATATGTAAGATCGATAGCCCAAACCCTGTCACTAGATTGAAGGAAGAGATACCAAGGAAAGAAGGAACCATGCAGCTATCTCCATGAAGATAGTTGATACTCTTATGGGAACAAGCTAGAGAGCTTGTGGTTATGATCTCCTCTCTGGTTGAGAGGGAGTGATGATAAAAATCACACGTGCATTCTCTTCTTCATGTGTCATGCACTTGAATAAGAATAACAATCGTAAGCCTAAGTGGAGGCCATGGAGGGAAAGTGGTGGAGGATTGGATAAAGCATTTGTGGTTTCCTTGAGGATAAACAATCCAAGAAAGGAAAGGTACCAACACTCTTTAAGGATAGGACAAGTATCCAAGATAAGAGTGCTTGAAAATGATTGATATTCTTTGAGGATTAAGGGTTAAAAATCCAAGATAAGAATAGTCCTAAAAGGACATGCCCGGTGAATATTTGAATGGGGTATGTATCTTAGAGGTAGGGTGGTATCTCACGTAAAGCCTCCCAGCATAATGCTCTCAAATGAAGTTGAGCTTGTCAAGTTAGGCGTCAATGACAGTGTTGGTCATAATGTTGATGCCTACAAATGGTTTACCAATCCGACTCTTCTTATGAGAACTCTTCCAATTTGACAATATCTTTGTACAAGGTGTACAATTATGAATACCTCCCTAGTTAAGAGGGAGCGTTGAAGAATGTAACTAATTTTGGTCTTCATAATTTGTGTCATTATGTATTTTTATGTAAAAAACAAAAGAAAAGAAAAAAATATTATTATTTTTCTAGATAAGCATGTTCTTCATGCTTCTAGGTTTTTGAGTCAAAGATTCAAAGTCCTATGTTGGACCTATTGTAAAAGAAAAAGAAAAGAAATTTTGAAATGTAAATTTTGGGACGAAAACTCCTCTATATGCCAAGTCGGCCTACATGTCAAGACAGCTCTGCCCAAATGGATGTGTCTATTCGCACCCCCTCTTATCTATATATAAATAAAGGGCAGATGGAGCTTATTTGGACATGCACACTTGGATGGCTTT
The DNA here is from genome assembly GCA_000404065.3 of Pinus taeda. Taxonomy (NCBI): domain Eukaryota; kingdom Viridiplantae; phylum Streptophyta; class Pinopsida; order Pinales; family Pinaceae; genus Pinus; species Pinus taeda. The sequence continues at coordinate 26,792 of APFE031551953.1, read as the reverse complement.
TGGTCTGAAATATAGCAGAAAAGATGGAGAAGATGAAAAGGGTCGAAGTTTGGAGAAGAGTTGCCTTGGTAAATCTCTTATTGTTGGTTTCTTAATGGTGAATCTGCTGGAAAGAAGAATGATTTTACTTGGCATCAAGAGGTGGAAATTTTTGTGGATATGGGTCTTGGATATCTCATTTGATCTGATTCTAATAAAAAGAGATTATTTTGGGCTTTCCCCTTGGAGGGGTTTTGCCTTGGCTTGGAGTTTATATCTTGTGTTCTATTGTCTTCTGTGATCTTCATATTTTACGTTAATTTCTTCATGAAGAAAGAAAAACATAATAACAAAATGCTAACACTTTCACAAGTAATTAATCATGTAATGGAAATCTAATGATAAGTTAGAGCCTCCTAATTTCCAACACCTAGAAAGTATTGTTTTGTTGGAAGGACTTTTGGAATCTACACACTCAATAGTGGCACACATGGAGGACTCTGAACTACACACAAAAGCTTCTTGGTGCTAACATGTTTGTTTGTGAGGATTTTTGTCTAATTCAAAAAAATTGTTTATATAGATGCATGGATAAGACCTTGTTCAAAGGGATTGGAGACGGAAAAGTAGGAATCCTATTTATATCTATGAGATGAAGAATCAATATGAGCTAGTTAAGCACTAATCTGATCATGGGCCCCACTTGAAAAAAAATGGGGGCTTGGTAATCCAATAGAACAATCATTGAGGAGGTATCAATCCATTTGGAAGGTATTTGTTTCTTTTAAACATAAAGTTTTGGGGTGGCTACTGCTTCATCAAGGATTGCTTACCAAGCGAAGGTTGAACAATGTTGGCATTACAAATTCAGCCTAAGCTTCACTTAAACAAATACGGGAACAGATATGAAAACAAGGTTTGTAACGAATACGGAAAATTTTCAAAAACTATGGATACGATATGGCAAGGAAACGACGCTTATATATATATATATATACACGACAAAATAAAACTTTCATATTACCATTCATCTTTTAGAATCTAGTTTCTATATTTAAAAATACATAATCATCATCATGAAATCCACATAAACAAATCATCATCATCAATTCAGCATAAACATTGTAATCATCATTAGTGATTATTATAACATTCAACATATCATCAAGTTTCTGTTCCAGTTTCAATCATCAGCATCATCACCAAAATTAATAATGCTATATGCACACTACCTAGTACAAATTACGAAATTAACTATGACTGGCAGTCTACTATGAGATATTACGGTATTCAATGTTCATTGTTCAAAAGTTTAAAACATCATCATAAATTACATTGACATATCATCAAATATGTCTTCATCCATGTAATTAAGATCCACATCATCATTTGGATCCTCTCCATGAGTGGGAGCATTGCTGACATATCCACTTGAAGATGCAATTATTGGTGCCTCCTCATCAAACAAAGTCATATGAGACATGGCATTCAATGTCATATCCAAGTCAGGAAACTCTGGAAACATATCCAAAACCCTTAAAAATACTCTAAACGTTTCAGAAATAGTATCCTCTATTTCCAAAAAAACGGAAATGTTTCAGAAATAGGATCCTGCGTTTCCAAAAACTGAAGCGTTTCCATATCGTTTCCATGCCGTTTTGTACCCATTTCTGTTTCCGAAATGCCAAACGGCGTTTCTGGGGTTTGGGAGGGACATTTCTAGTAACTTAGAATTCAGCATGTGTATTGTGTGGTGAAGATGAGACAGTTCAAGATGTTTTTTGGATATGTCAGCCTACCAAAGTTTTTTGGGATTGATTTCAAATTAAATTTCATTCCCTTTTTGAGCTCCACTCTCATAGTAGGGAATCCTCCTAGGTAACACATGGATGGTCCAGAACAGCTGTGAATTGCTTTCACATACAGTTTGGTTGCAATTGGCTTTCCATGGAAACATCATTGTAAAGTTACATTTAATGCAGTTCCTTGTCCACTTACTCTTGGGGATTAGCAGTGCTTTGAGCAAGATTTGGCTCTACTACTATGAGTAGACCTTGAAGATTTTGTCATGATGTGGAGTCCATCCATATGGAGACTCGAATCATATGCTAGCATTTTTAGCTTGTAGACCAGGACTTTCCTGGCACCCCTATTGTATGTATGATGTAACCACCTTGACTATTGACATATTTTTTGTTCTCTGAATTAATCTATGCAGCATTTTCAGATATTTAAAAAACAACGCAACATATAAAATTCCATTCATGATTTTAGAAAATAACTGAAAACATTGAATATCACTGAAACTTTGCTAGCTTAGTGTGATACCTACTTTGAATTCTAGCCTATTGTATTTACATTTCAAGGTTACTATCTAGTGTTTGTGACCTTCCATTTTGAATTCTAGCCTATGGTATTTACATTTCAAGGTTACCATCCAGTGTTTGTGACCTTCCATTATGTTGCCTGTAGATTTATTCTTATCAAGACAAATTCATAATAAGAACTAAATGGTTGTTGCAAAATACCCAAGATCCAATCTAAAACTATTTATGCATACAACTGTTGACCATCATGGCTATATGGTTGAAAATGTTTAATGTTAATATCACCTATAGGGATATGATCATTGGAAGTGAATGTACATTGCCAAACTCAAAAATCAAACATTGAAAAATAGAGTATGACAGCCTTGTAGATGGGAAGATGTGAATGAATAACATAAAAGGCAATATACTCAGAAGATAGGACCAAAAGAATTACTCCAAGATCTGTTTGAGCCGAAAGGGCCTTCCAGTTTCTCCATCCCTATTCCTATAACAGAGAACGATCAGAATCAATATTTAAGAGAAAAAATAAAATATGAAAAATTAGAAATTATTCCATGTACATTTTTATGTTAAGCACAATATATTAGGAAAGATGTTCCCAAGTTGAATGGTTGTACCGTGGAAGCAAAGGATCTGAACGTGCATTTACAGATTCTTCAACCCTGCGTACAACAGAAAAGAATACTTCTTATACAATGGTTCCAACGATGTTCATAGATAATAAAGATTCATTGGCACTCTTTTCTCAAATCATAAATTAAGAAACTTAGGAGAGCTATTAGCCATAGATTAGAATTTTGATGAGCAGTTTTAGCTACATTTATCTCATAACAGATAAATATTTGAAACAAAAAATCCAGGATTATAAACAGGTCTATCAAGCTTACTCTTTGCAGCATATGGAAGCTGGTGGAAGACCTTCAAGGGATATTAACTCCTCCTGTTTAAACAAAACAGATTTGCACAGTCAACAGGCTTCAAATCAACAATTAAATAAAGCTATTATTATTATTAAAACTTATGTGGACAGTATAATAAGTATTTTGATGGAAATATTCTTATCAACAAGAAACCTTTTCATTTGCAATCTTCCATAAAAAATAAATAAGTAAACTATAAAATCAGAATTAGACTATTTCAAATAAATTGCCTTATTATAGAAAACAAAGGTAAAAAGGATGAGCAAGGATAATTGCATGGTGAAATCAGGTATGATGTTTAATGCCGGGGAATTTTAAAGCAGAAATTTGTCTCTCAATTCCTCAGAGTGAATGAATCATTAAAGAGCTCAAAGAGATTGCATACTGAATTCAGGTATGCAGATGTTATAACACCCCCATTACTAAACCCAGCTAAATACTTTGACACCAATTAAAAATACATGTGTGCAACATGACAAAAATGCTCATGCAACTACCAGCAATTTTTTTTTTGTGTGAATGCAAACTATTTAAGCATACATAGGAGCATCTAAACACTCAGAACACAGATAAATGCAGCAGTAAAGCACAGCATTTAATGGTAGATAAACAGAGTGAATAAAAACACTTATCTTGTAATATTCACACAACTGGCTGCAAATGAATGACGTTCCACGCAACCATAGACTCTAGTGCTCCAATTATCTTAGATGCAGATCACCCCTGAGTTGGGGCGTGTCTTGTTACTGCAAAATCTAACACCTTAGTGCAAAGCCTCTCTGAGCACTATATATCAAGGGCAACAATGGGATCAATCACCACTGTCATCTTAATAACTATTCCCCCATTCTATGGATGGATATTATCCCCGCAAGGGAAGCTTCCCCAGCAGATCTCATAGATTAGATAACCCAAGCACTCCTAGGCTAAATACACTCCCAGTGTTCTGCTGAATCAAACAACCAAGGATATTGTTCAATAAAGTAGGGTTTCTGGCAAGATGAAAGATAATTCAAGGTAACGACTTCAAAAGATCTAAGGATAAATCTAGAAGGCTTCAGTAGTCCTAGAAATGCTCAAATAGATCCCAAACACATGCTCCCTTTAAATTACAAATTGCTGTTAGAAATTAGGGTTTTTAGATGACAGTATTTACAACATGCAAAATTTATGACAGCAAAAACAAAATAGCCTATAAATGATGACAAGCAATAAATAGATCTATGCACCACCTATGAATCACAAGCTGTTATATGCAGGGTCAATGGTTTCTCACCCAAACAAGTGGATCTTTTTCACTAATTCTCACAACTTGGTCAATAAATTCAAATTGTGAGATTCACCTCTGTTCCAGGGGCTTTTTCATAATAAAGTTTGCATCATTAAGAGAAACGTGAATATGTACTGTGAGAAGGCCCATGGTTCTGGGGTTTTGTGGGACATTTTGTCACTCCATCGTTCCTGGATTTCAATGCCAATACAATGGTGGTATCAAGAATGCCAATATGGGTTAGATTGCATAATCTTCCCCTACATTTTTGGCACCATAAAGTGCTTGAAGGCATTAGGAACCTCTTAGGGAGGTACATTAAGACAGACACACAAAGAATTGAAGAACGAATCTTCACTTTTGCCAAAATTTGTGTGGAGGTGGATCTCAAGAAGGGATTGCCAAATCGTATTCTCCTTACACATAACAAGCAATGTTGGACACAATTTCTAGATTTCAAGAATACGACATTCAAATGTCGAACATGCCGACAAACAGGTTATTTACAAAGCACATGTCCCAATAACCAGAAAGTGCCCCAAAGGAAGAAGAAACCAAGAAAGCAGCCCAAGGGATGAACATGAAGAGGATGAAGAAGAAATGGCTCCCCTTACCACTAAACAAACTCAGAACACACAAGACAACGTAGAAAAGAAAGGAGTAAATCATGAAGACTCAAGAACCCTAGCACACTCTTCGAGGTAGGCGACCATTACTAAAGAAAAGAAGCCAGGGGGCTCTAAACGTCATCATATAACTGATAGCTCAGACTCAAACAATGAAAAACCAAGAAAGAATGAAGGATCCCAACTAGCACTCTTATCAACCACTCCATCCCAAGGAGAATGGTGAAAGGTAGAAAAGAAGAAATGGAGAAAAGCATAATGCTTATCTCCATTTCGAAGTTAATGTTTTTGGCTATGTGAACACCAGTTTAGACTGGAATGATTGAATGCATTGTAAGCATCTACAACATGTAATTTTGTTTTCAGTAATAAAATTACGATTTTTCCTGGGGGAAAAAAGATGATAAGCAATAAATAAAGAAAGGATATTACATGAGCAAGCTAGGAAATAGGTTGCAGCAATTTCTCAATGGCTGAAAATGCAATTCCAAATTAATATATGCAGAGCCTAACCCTGGGAATATGAGGTCCAAGGTAATCTATGCTATTACATGTATATTTTTTCATAGCCTAACCCTAATTTACACTAGAAAACATATAAAAAGTAGGCTTTTTAATTTTTTTACGAGTATTGAGACACTAAATGGACTAGTTCCTTTCTCAATCCTAGGCATATGGAGTTAGAGTTGAGGTCTATGGAAAAGGACCAACGGAACAAGAGTCAAGAGAGAGAGTTTCTCTCCATCAAAACCCTAGCAACTTTCAATCAATTGGAGATAAAAGGAAAGGATGTTATACCAAGGTTTCTTGATGGAAACTTAGTGATAATTTTGCAAACGATGATGTTAAGGCCATAAAAGATTCAATACATAAGATGAAAATTTCATTGAAAAACTAATTCTACAACAATTGCAAAATGGAAGAAGATACAATAAAATTGCACAAAATCACCAAAGAATCACTTCATCGTCCAAGAGAAAATTTCTTCGAATCATAATATCCTCACCAAGACAATTAGTTCAATCAATGCTCCATAGCGTCCAAGAGAAAAGAAAATGCTAGTGCACACTCTCTAAAACAATGAGTGAGTGTGTTACAATGATTCTCTCCAAATCAACTTCCCTCTACTTATAGGAGAGTAACCAAGTCTGTTTAAGAGTCAAATTGACTAAAAGCCCTAAAAATAATAAATTATGTGATTACAAGTTAAGTAGGTCACAAGTCGGCCTAAAATATAGCAATATCAATGATAAAATGCAATAATAAGCCTCTCTTTAACCCACATGTGTGAATAAAAGGACCTCCAAGGGTGATGTCATCCTCAAAAAGTGAATATCTCCATCAAAATGTGCCATGGATGGCTCAAGGGAGTCCTCACACAAAAATACCATCTCCTCATCAACAAGGTGTCCAATCGTTAAGCAAAACCCTCATCAATATGTCATCATCATCCAAGCCTATGTGATCACTTCAAACCATATGAAGAGGATGTCAGAAGACTAGGACATGATGTCATTATTACCCACCAAAGTAAGTAACCCCCTAGGAGAACTTTTTCTCCTATTTTGGCCATCCAGCAACCCTATACATTTGCTTGATAATGATGATATGCCAATTTTTCCACCATTTGCACCAACCATTACACCTCTCACTATTCGACATTCCTCTTGAATGAACTTGGGCTACCACTCAAGACGTACTTTGATCATTTTGCAATCAAATGCTTTTACTTAATGTTTTGAGCATTCAGTATGGATAAAGGGGTGATCTGGATAATTGACGGATCTTGGAAGACCTAGATTGAAATAGCGAGTTCATTCTTCCTTTTCCATACTTACCACTTTCCATATCACATATTAGTTTGTGATATCATCTCCATTCTTCGGGTTTAACTGTCATTGGTTCATTGGTTCATTGGGATTTGGCACCCTCTTTGTAGTAGAAGACAATATGGAACTATGTTGAACATAATATATATATATATTATATATATTGAATAAAAAATGAATTGGTGATTACATGCCTTCGTGACGGTTTCCTAAATAGGCATTGACTGGTCACAAAGTAAAATAGTCATGTCATTTGACTTTTTTTGTCCCTTCATAAGTGTTTATTAATGCTTATTTATTAATTAATTATTTTTTATTGTTTATTTTTTATTATTACTTAATTATATATTTTATTCATTTATTTATTCATAACATTGCCTCTCCCTTAAAGATGCTTTGTCCTCAAAACAAGGGTAACAATGGGTATTGTTGTCGAAATCTTTTGTTTTCCCATGAAGAATCTTCTTTTCAAAGTTTTTCCCATTTAATGAGGTATTCCTTAATAGTTTTGGAACGTAATGCCTTCTCTCTGGTAGTAAAAATACCTTCATTTTCTAAAACAATTCTCCCTTCATCATCAATTTCGGGTATTTCTGTTTGAGTTGATTGATTTTGTCCTAGCATTTTCTTAAGACATGATACATGGAAAACATTATGGATCTGGCAGTTATCTAGTAATTTCAATCCATAAGCCACTTCACTGATTTTTCTAATTATTTGAAAAGGTCCATAAAATTTCAAAGCCAACTTGTTCCTTCCTTATTGCTTCAAAGATAATTGCTTGTAGGGTTGAAGTCTTACAAAGACCGAATCGCCTTCTTTGAACTCTCTTTCTGAACAGTGTTGGTTTGCTTGTTGTTTCATTCGGTGTTGTTCGATTTTCTTTCAATATTTTAATGATTATTTTATTTTCCTCCCCCACTGATTCTTCATTGGTTGAACCTTGGAATCACTTAATGCGAAGTCCTTCCATTTTGGAGGTTCATAGCAATATAAGGCTTGAAAATGGGTCATTTTAGTTGGTGTATGGTAGGTGGAATTGTACCACCATTCGGCTAGATGTAACCATTGAGACCATTTATTTTGCTTATCTATTACAAAACAACGAAGATATGTTTCTTAACATTTATTGACTATTTATGTTCGTCCATCTATTAGTGGGTGATAAGATGAACTTATGTTAAGGGAAATTCTAGCCTAGTTACAAAAATCCTTCTAGAAATTCCCTTGAAATTTTGTCTCTATCATTGATGATGACCTTTGGAAGGCCATATAGTTTATAGATGTTTTTGCAAAAGACTTCTACAATTTGTTTTGTTGAATTTGTCTTCTTAACTACCATGAAATGTGTGTATTTGGTTAGTTTATCTACCAAAACAAATATTTTGTCCTTTCCGACAAACATAGGCAACCCTTCGATGAAATCCATCAAGATTTCCTCCCATTTCTGCTTTGGGATATGTAGGGGGTGAAGTAATCTAGGGATTAGGTCGTTCTCATTTTTATTTCTTTGACAAACATCACATTCGGCGACAAATTTTTGAATTATTTACCCATTCCCTTCCAATAAAATGATCGTCGAGTGTTATAGTATGTTTTGAAAAATCCAACATGTCCTGTTGCTGGTGAACTGTGTGTTTCCCTAAGCACCTTCATTTTAAATTTGGAAGATGGAATTAGATAGATTCTACATTTATACCATAGTATATCATTTTTTCATTCACAGTTTGGATTTTAATCAACATTCTTGATTATAGAACAAGAGATCAAATCTTTGGCATACTCAGTTCAAATCTCATCTAACCAATTGGGAACTACTACTAATGTTGCACATGTTGTTATGTCTTTCATCTTTTCATCAGAGTGTGTGAGCAACTATGTTATTTTTCCCCTTTTTATGTAATATTTTCATGTTAATTGTGGAGAGTTTCTTCATCCATTTATGTTGTTCTATTGATAAGGTCTTTCGTTATAACAAGAATTGAAGACTATTGTGATCTGTACAAATCGAGAACTTGCTTCCCAAGAGGTATTGACACCATTTATTCAATGCATGTATGATGGAAAGCATTTTCTTATGTTAAGTAGACTTCAAGCTTTCCCTTTTGTTGAGTTTTCAACTTTCAAAAGCTATTGGGTGATTGTCCTGCATTAATATCGCTCCAAACCCAAACCCTGAAGCATCACATTCTACCACAAAGGGCTTGGAAAAATCTGGGGTTGCTAGTACTGGAGTAGATGACATTACTTTAATATCTCAAAACACTCTATTGCTTCGCTATCCCATTGAAAGGCTTTCTTATTTAACAAGTTTTTCAGGGGTGCAGTCAAGTGCACATAGTTTTTGATAAATCTTCTATAATATCCTGTTAATCCTAGAAATCCTCTTAATTTCGAAATATTTCTTGGTTTTGGCCACTCTTTGATTTCCTTGATTTTATTGGGGTCTACCTTGACTCCTTCCTTGGATATGATGTGAACGAGGTATTTGACTTCCTTTTTACCAAAAGAGCACTTCGATAATTTGGCATAAAATTGATTATTTTCTAGTAAGGAACGTACTTCCTCCAAGCGCTTGAGCTGCTCCCTCCATATTTTGTTGTAGATAAGGATATCGTCAAAGAAAACTAATACAAATTTCCATAAGTATGGATGAAAAAGCTCATTCATAGTTGCTTGGTATGTCGCTGGGGCATTTGTTAGTCTGGCTAGAATCACCTTGAATTCATAATGACCATGAGTTCTGAAAGCAATCTTCTTGATATCTTCTAGCCTTACTCATATTTGATAAAAACCTAACCTCATATCTAACTTTGAGAAGTACTCTGCGTCATGGAGTTCATTTAACAGCTCATCTATGAGCAGAATGGAAAATTTGTTTGTTATAGTTATTTTGTTTAACCCTCTATAGTCTATACAAAGTTTAAAAGATCCATCCTTTTTTCGAACAAATACCACTGGAGTTGCATACGAGCTTCTCCTTTTTGTAATAACTCCACATTTTAGCAAGTCTTGAATTAGCCTCTCCATCTCTATTTTGTTGTGATGAGGATAACAGTATGGTTTGATATTAACAGGGGTGGCATCTAGTTTGACTTATATAATGTGTTTTATCTTCCTTTCTGGTAGTAATTTCATAGGCAATTCTCAAAATACTTTTTTATACTTTTGGACTAGGGTTGCAATCTTTGGTTGTGATTGAATTACATTTGTAGTCAATAATTCTAGTTGTTGACACTGTGCAATATATACTGGTGCTCCTTTTTGAATAACTTTCTTCATTTGTTGTGTAGATACAATTTGTGTAGGAGGTGATTGGAATCTGAATAACTTATATCTTCTCCCAACCCATTTGAACTTAATAAATTGCTTTTGATGATTTGCAGAGTATGTTCCATGTTGTCACTCATTGCTTTTTCAGTCGCCAGTGGCTTCAAAAGCCAAATAGCAATGATGTTTGATGCCAAATTTTGAGCCACAAAAGCTATCAGAACGAGATGGGACCCTCTCCACTGCGTCGTGCTCGGGAAGAGCTTTTCGGGGGTATATAGAAGTCCAAAAAAAGGTTCCGAAATTTCTAAGCCGTGAGGGCTGAACTCTGTGATGACATTTTGGTTCTAATTTGTTTGTTCATGGGGGTTTCACTGATATCATTGCTGAGTGTATGGACTGGTTATTGGATCCTTTGAGTTAAATGGTGCTTCCTTGTTGATTCCAAGCACGATTAATGTGCAGCGCGTTTCCTCTTGGTAAATCTCACTTCATTTGTGCTTTCCCACTCCTGAAATAGTGTAATGAGGTTGTTGGTTTCTTGTTGATTTGTGGATTTATCTTGGCTGCTAAATAGAGAACAGTACCTAGGGTAGCTCATATTTACTTTAGTTGTTGGCAGAGAATCATATTCATGTCATGTTTAGCCTGAAACCTTCTTTCGCACTCCTCTATTTCTATCATTTCATCGAAAAACCATGGTTTAGGATTTTATGTTGCTTACAGCCCTATCCATCGAATTCCACTTTCTGTTGAAACATTTCTACCTAGGATTCTATTTGTTACAGCCCTATGCATCTACTTCCCTCCTTACTTTCCTCCTCTCCTCCATCAATACGACTTCAGTTTTAAGCTGTCTCACTTCTATGTGTCGGCCACCAGAAGAAGAAACCATTTCTCTTTGAGATTGCCCCATATACCCCCAACATTTGGATCCATGAGTTGGCTTGAATCTACCTCTCTAAAGGCTAATTGAACTAAGCCCCCTCCTATTACTTTTTACATGACAATTGGAGTGTTGCAACCCCCTCACATATAACCTTACAAGTACTCCTCTGTTTAAGATGTCCTAGTCACTGGTCTACAATCAACCCATAGGCTGTCTCTAGGGACCTTCCTTGTCTCCTGCTGCATGGTGTAAGATTTAGCCACAACATCTTTCTAGCGCCATTGTCGGGGAATGGATTAGAATATTTTTCCTTGGGTATGACAAAACATATCATTTCCTCTGTTAGATGAGCATAGGAAGTGTGGGTTGAAGATCTCTCACCTTGGCTACTTCACTGTTAATTTTATGGTAAACATCCTGGCGACTCCACTGTCCATATCTCTATTTTGATCATCCTAGTTTTTAAGCAGCCCCATACTCACTCTGATGCTACAGCAGTTGAAACTCTCCCTGCTTTCGAAGTTGATAAATCACATAGGGAGGTTTTCAAGATGGCCCTTCCTGCATTCCTGGCCAACCAATTTGCCCCACTGAATTTCTCTTCCATTGCTAGTTATCTTAACCATTTTCCTTCATTTCATGAGTGGGATAGCTATTTCCCTAAATTCAGTGGGAACTTAGAGAGAAGACTTGACCAGCACCTCAAAGACTTTCATGAATGCATGGAGCAACAAGGTACTCTTCTTGAAGATGTACTAATGAAGTTGTTCAAATTGTCTTTAGAGGGGGATGCTAGGGTTTGGTTTAAAAAACTACCTCAGGGCAGCATATCTTCCTTGAAATGTTTCCATACAATATTCCATCAATATTACAAGACATTCTATTTACCGAATGTTATGTTTCAAGATTGCTGCAAATTTTGTAATGATGAAAACAGTCCAGAGGTTTATGAATATGCTGAAGATGTTTGTGGAGCTCTGTTCCAAGAAAACATCCACTCGCATTAAGAGGCATCACCCGCTGAACAAGAAAGAGAGGAAGGAAATATCTTCGCCCTTCAAATAAACCCTCAGGGGTCTAATTTGGCCAAGTTTGTGTTTCCCCTTCCTTTGATGAATATGACTCTGATAGAGAGTCAAGTGATGCAGAGCCCCCACAATCCCTATTATGGGAAACTGCACAAGAAGAGGAGGCCAGTAAAGAGGCTCCCACCCACGATGCACATCTTTCACATGGAGATAAAGACCAAGAACCTCCTCCCATTTATGATGCATATTATTCAGAGGAGGATGAAATGGTCATGGAGGTGCAGAAGGAGTTGTTTCCCAGCAAGCGGGGAGCAACAACAAGTGTTTCAAGAAGAACTCAAGGCTAAAAGACCACGCAGAGTCTACTAATGCCTGCCAAGAATTCTCAACAGACCCTCGAACCTATGACTCTTACAGTTCACACAGTGAAGAGTCTGTTGCAGATTTCCAAGAAGATGGCCCCATTGAAAAATGGGTCGTGAAAGATCAACAACCAGATTTTCTTGAAAAGGTTGAAACTGAGGAGCTGGATAATGTTTGTGGCTACCCTGACCAAGAGAATATTGGTCAGCAAGCTGCAAGCGAAATCAAAGTTGTCGCAAACATTCCTAGTCTATTCCATGACCCTCTGGGTAAGTACATGAACCTATTCTTAATCCAACAACAGAGGTTACTTCAGCAGTGTGTATCAGGTTGTTCATTTACTGATTTTTCATGGTGCATGTTGATTTTGATTTTGCTTTTTCAGAAGTATGAAGGCATGTGGTCCAATACTCTTATGTTGGCCTGGTTCTATTGGAAAATTGAACATACTTAGCTTAATTAAGTATTGTGCATAAGTAGGATTGTATATAAATAAGCTCACCAGCTGAGCAATTACTTTTCGGTTGTTTGAATTTTTATTTTCTGCATTTTAGATTCCGAAGAAAAGTCCCTTGGAGATTTTGCTGATTACAAAGTTCATATATCACTGACTCCATGCCCAATGCTGAAAGATATTGGTCTGCAGGTTCTCAGCACCTTGCGAGCAAGGCACTGTCCCCAGTGGGAGCCAATGTTGTCACTCACTGCTTTTTCAGTGACCAGTGGCTTTAGAAGCCAAATAACAGTGATGTTTGATGCCAAATTTTGAGCCACAGAAGCTATCAAAACGAGATGGGACCCTCTCCAGTTTGTAGTGCTAGGGAAGAGCTTTCCGAAGGTATATAGAAGTCCAAAAAAGGGTTTCAGAATTTCTGACCTGCGAGGGCTGAACTCTATGATGCCATTTTGGTTCTAATTTGTTTGTTCATGGGGGTTTCACTGATATCATTATAGAGTGTATGGACTGGTTATTGGACCCTTTGAGTTAAATGGTGTTTCCCTGTTGATTCCAAGCATGATTAATGTGTAGTGCGTTTCCTGTTGGTAAATCTCACTTCATTTGTGTTTTCCTATTCCTGAAATAGTGTAATGAGGTTGTTGGTTTCTTGCTGATTTGTGGATTTATCTTGGCTGCTAAATAGAGAACAATACCTAGGGTAGCTCAAATTTACTTTAGTTGTTGGCAGAGAATGATACCCATGTCATGTTTAACCTGAAACCTTATTTTGCACTGCTCTATTTCTATCATTTCATCGAGAAACCATGATTTAGGATTTTGTGTTTCTTACAGCCCTATCCATCGAATTCCACTTTCCGCTGGAACATTGCTACCTAAGATTTTGTTTGTTACAGCCCTATGCATCTATTTCCTTCCTTACTTTCCTCCTCTCCACCATCACTACGACTTCAATTTTAAGCTGTCTCATTTTCGTGTGTCGGCCACCAGAAGAAGAAACCATTTCTCTTTGAGATTGCCCCATATACCCCCCAACATTTGGATCCATGAGTTGGCTTGAATCTACCTCTCTGAAGGCTAATTGAACCAATCCCCCTCATTTTACTTTTTGCGTGACAATTGGAGTGCTGCAGCCCCTTCACATATAACCTTACAAGCACTCCTCTGTTTAAGATGTCCTAGGCACAGGTCTACAATCAACCCATTGGCTGTCTCTAGGGAGCTTCCTTGTATCCTGCTGCACTTGTGCTGCATGGTGCAAGATTTAGCCACAACTTTCCCTATGTTTGTAGCCATTGTATTGCCAAAACGACATCAACTCCTCCTAGGGGTACTGCATATAAACTAGATTCCAATTCATAATCGCTTAATTGTAATTTAGCCTTGTGACATTTCCCAACTCCATCTATTCTTTTGTCCTCTTCCACCATGACTCTTATATTTGTTGTTGGGAACACATAAGTTTGTGGTTGCATTATTCCTATGATTGTAGCTAGCTGCTAGAGTAATCCTGGGCATGGTTTCTTCTTTTGGTTCTTTTGGGGCTTCATTTTCCTCATTAGTCTCTTCATCTCAATCACTACTAGTTGAGTCCTCCTATTCTGCTTCACAATTGTAGAGTTTTTATGTGTTGCATTTATGTCTTGGTGTATATTTGTCTCCACATGTCCAACATTTGCCTTCCTTCTTCTCTCTAGATTGGAGTAGCGATTACCTTCTTCTCGTAATTGGGGTGGTATATACATGTTAGATTTATCTGAGACATTTTTACTTGGTTTTTCTTTTGAATATTTGCTTGATTTCCCAAGACCCGTGAATGATGTCCTCTTGAAACTGTTTTTTTGTTCAATAAGCCTTGTTGCATGTCTAGCATCTTCAATAGTGTTTGTCTTTGATATTTTTAATTCAGCACGAATATAATCTTTTAGCCCAAATATATACAATTTAAGTAATTGTTCTTCGGTGAATCCTCGTTGTCGTGTAGCCAATACTTCCCATTCGTGCATATAGTCACTTGCAATCTCCTTCTGCTTGATATGTACAAATTTATTGTAGACATCACCACCTTCTTCATCATAGAACCATTTTAGCAAGGCATCCACAAAAAATTTCCAATAGAAAGAACGGGCATCACATTTGCCAGACCACCATAGGAACCAGTGATACAATTCTGCTTCCAAATTGTTAGATGTTGTCATGATTTTCTCATGTTCACCTAATGATGGGTTTGATTCGAAGATACCTTCCCATTTATTGACCCAAACAACAGCTCCCTTATGGTCTTTAACATCATACTTTCGTAGCTTCTTTTTAATTCGTTGGCAATCCTTCCCTAGAACTTTTGTATGGTACTGACTGACTATGAAGTGTATTTGCAGAATCTCATGATTTGAGGGGTCTTCGCTATTCTGAGATTTGAGACTTTGTATTGGCTCTTGAGAGTTTAAGAGATTTACAAAAAAATGAATTCACCCTTCCTACTAGTTGGTCCATTTTTCCTCTTATTCCTTAAGCCTAAGAGTTGCTTATTGTTTGTCTTTCTCTCTCAATTTTAAGAAGGCCCGTCAAAGATTAAAAAAATCTATGCTTTCTTGGTTCTACATTCCTTACAACATTTTTTCAATATTGTTTATCTTACTAATATCGGCCACTAATTGCTTTTGAGTTTCAATTATCTCCTTTTGTCCTTCTCCCAACTTTGTTCATCATTTTTCAACATTGCTGAGACGATGGTGTAATCTATCGAGCACCACTCAGCATTTATTTATGTCAGCTTCATCATTATTCCTCATTCTAGGTTGGTTTTTTTCTTGACAAGACACACTTATATATATAGTAAATAATAGTAATACAATTATTAATTATTGTATTAATAACTATATAACTATATATATAATTATTAATTCAATAAACTTAGTGTAATTATATTATGAATCGAGGACAAAATTTGGCAGAACGTGATGGTTGACTTGATGGAACGTGACGGTCAGTGGAAGGAAGGATGGCAAGAGTAGGGATGTCGGCACTGTCGAAGAATGTATGGTGGCGAGGGTAGATACAGAACAAGGAATAGCATAGCACGACCCATGGTGGACGAGCGTGGTCGGACGGAACGGATGGCGAACCAAAAGAAGGGTGGCATAAAGAACAAGGGAACGTTGGAATGCAAGGGGAAAACACGAGAACAGGGGTGTCAGAGACACACGCAGAATTACCGACGCGGATCGTAGAGAAACGCAGACTGATTGGCGTCAAAAGCAGAAAGGCAAAGGACAGCAAATGAAGAGCATACAGTAGGGAACGAGTCACTAGGACGACGCAACGATCTGGCCAAAGCACTGAACCACTTGATACCTCTGTAGCAGAAGACAATATGCAACTTTGTTGAACAGATATGAATATATAGATTTTATTTATTATTGGATGAAAAATGAATTGGTGATTACATACTTTCGTGACGGTTGCCTAAATAGGCATTGATTGGTCACAAAGGTAAATAGTCATGTCATTTAATAGTGTTTATTAATGCTTATTTATTAATTAGTTAATTATTGTATTATTGTTATTATTTTTTATTATTTATTTAATCATTATTTTATTCATTTATTCATTCGTAAAACTCTTATCCACATTCTTGAGTAGGGTTGGAAAACATTGCCCTGAAGGTTGATACAGTTAAAAGAATGGAAAAGCATAAGATCCGCAAATAAAGAAAAAAGAAAAGTCAAAATACAAAAAATGGTTGCAACATAAGATAGCGTATGGGCAATAACCTAGCATGAGCTCTACCCTCCTCATTAGCCATCACCCAATTCATGAGCATTTGATGCTCCATCACATCAAAAGGAACCTTTGCATGTCCCAACCCTCATGATTGATAAATTGTGTCATTTTAGAGAGTAAATTAAATACTATATCTTAAGAGCAAGCTTTAATCCTTGAGCTATGCACCAAAATACAAAGCATTATAAAAAAGAAGTAAAAGGCGCACCAGAGGGGTGGAAAAGAAGGCCAAGCAAGGTAACTCATACATCCACGATTTCTCCCTCCATTACTTCTATACATTCAAGATGTGAAATCCCGCTAGTTGCCACTTAAATACACTAAGACCTATTAATTGAAGGGTTAACCTTGGAAATGACACCTCCCCTTGGGGGTTTGAAGCACTTAATAGGCTCGACTACTTAGCCACCCCTACAAAGGTAGGGAACACATTTACGAGACTTGGTCTTTTTAGATATTTGAAGGTGATCCTCGTTTGAAGTATTGATATTCCCTTAACACTTAAGTATGGTCTACTCGATGCATTTATGATATTAGTCTCTAATGAATGGTTGCTTTCACTAGAGTTTAAATTGGTTTTGCTAGGTGGTCCACAACAACAGAGACCTTGAGGGCACCCTACTCCACATGATGCCCAGGGCATACACTACATTCTAGAGAGCATGATGACTTACCAAATTCAGCATTGCCCACTTTTGGAAGATCATTGGGCCTTTTGATGACTTGAGCAGTTGATATACTTCCCAGAGCATCCCTAGGATCCATAATGTTGGGTTTCTCTTGCCCATCATGGAGGATTCTTGATGATGTAATAGTGGACCCAGCATGCCCCCTAATTGGGCTTCACACTACTTAGTGGGCATGCCATGATCTAGGGACCAAATGAGGTTTGTCATCCTTAAGATGATTGAGAAGGGCGTGTTGCACCTGGTGGATCCTTAATGCTAGAGAGAGAAGTCACCATGTTGCTTGACACCCATGGAAATGGTGTGTGGCACCCACAGCTAGATGACCCTTGGAGATGCTTTGATGCTTGATTTAAGGGATTTCCTCAAATGGAGGATGATCATGATGCTTGGAGACATTTTCAGCTTGTCGTTTCCTTGGTGGAACATTTAGAGCCCTAAAAGGGCATGATGTCATCACCTTTTTATCCTGCGACTCACACATGTGGGTTTTGTTACCCACCAAAACTGGGTGACCCCATAGGAGAATTTTTCTCCTAGATTTGTCTTCAACCAGCAGTCAGCAGCCCCTGACAACCACTAGTGTAGTTGATATATTGTGCCATTTGATCTTTTCTCCCGAAGCCAGTCATATGCCCCCTCGCCCATCTGTTGAGAGCATATCTTTGAAGGTGGGAATCCAATCCTAAGGGTATGCTATTCATTGTGCAATCAGGTACTTATGCTTATTTTTCCTTGGGCATATTTAACATGGATTGTTGGGTGACTTGGAATAAGGATGGGTTTTGACCAATGAAGCACGACCCTTATAAGACCCTCGAGTACCCGCGGGTCTTGACAAGTTCTATAGCGAGACGGGTCACTCGCATAGAACCCACAGTCTCTACCCGTACTCGTCCAAACCCACATAGAACCCGTCTACTCGTATTGAACCCGTGAAGACCCGCATGTGACCCGCATACGACCCGTGGACGCACTCAAAATTCATATTTTTTTAATATTTTTTTTCGAGAGATCATATTTTTTTAATGCTTTTTCTATATTTTGTCGAGTCTTATATGGGTTGTTTGTAAAGTTTTGTAGATGTTCTATGCTAAGAGCAATTTCACTTTTCTCACAGCAATCATACAAGTAGTTAAGCAAAATGCAGATAGAACATATAAGTAGATCTTACAGAAGACAAATCAGAAACAGGAAAAATGAGTGTGTTCGTTTCGGCGGTCAACAGGATGCTTCAACCAGCAAAGTCTCCTTTGGTCAGCCAGCCCAGCATGTGTCACAACAACCCTCCAACCAGTAGATGAGTCAACCCAAGTCAATTCTACAAAAGTCAACGCTGTCCTGAAAAGTCAACGCAGGGGCAGCAAGCTAAAAGTCAACGCAGCAGCAAAACGGTCAACCCTTTGACCTTGATTTTTGTGCCAGGTAGTACGGCCTCAAAAATCGAACCTTCCACAAGTTTTCAGCTTGATTGGACCAAGCGTTGACCAAAGTCAACGCTGGTCAAACTTTCTGCGAAACCCTAGCAGCAGAAAATCGTACTACAACTCAGCCGTACGGTCTGTCCTCTTCGTCCTTCCCACGTGTGGCTGAAATTTGTCCTCCAGGTAGCTCGTACTCTTTAGGATGAGAGAGGAAGATGTGAGTTGTGTTGTTATGAAATTCTCTCCAACTTTTTCTGTATTTATATCCATCAATGAGGGTGTGTGACACATCTGTTGGGCATGTGAGCCTACATTACAAAACTGGCCGACCTTGCACATATAATTTATTAAGAATAATAAATTCAAAATATAAGTTCTACTCATCGGATTAAGACTATTTTTATATGGATTTTACACCTCTCAGAAAGAGGAATCCAACAAAAATATTAGCCTCTTAATCTGAGCATCAGAACATGGAGTTTGGACCTAGTTGTCCAAATTTAACAGTATGGATATGGTATCTGATTTAGATATAACAAATTTTTAAAAAGGTTCGATATAGAAGATTTTTAAAAAGGTTTGGATACGATGCAGCTGAAATAGGACATACACATACATGCATCCCAAGGATGATGACCAGATCATGCGGTTGCAATAGCTTGTGCTTAAGTGATGAAAATTATGCTTACTTTGGTAGTAGCCTTTAATGCTTTAATGACTTTCTATTACTTGTCCGTTGTATTATGAGCCTAACCAAAAATCTGTTATTAAAACAGAAAGAAAATCAAAATCTGAAAAGTTGAAGATCTGTCATCTTGAACCCAATGGTCACAAACATTAGTATTTCAAAAGCGGCAACAACAATAAATCAGCACTAACAGGATCAATTTCACCACTAACAATAATAGATTCAACACTAATACTTGTGGTTTCACAGCAGATTTTAGAGAATCATGACAGCAGATATTCAGATTTCTTCAACTATAACAATAGATAAAAACCAAAGATGTTGAGAACACCCACAAAATATCACATAATCCAAGTAAATCAGTAAAGGTAACGGATATTTTTCGAAGAAAATATAAAGGCAGTATGAATGCCACTCTTGGCCCAGCTTATTCCCCTAAGTAAGATTTGGAGGACCCAAAAAGAAGATAAAGGCAGAGCTCTTAGCCCAGCTTAGTTCCCTACGCAATATTTGTGAAACCCAAAAACTCTAACATCTACACCCTCATTTTCTTTGCACACACTTCCAAACCGGGGAAGAGATATAAGCAAACATTAATACAAAATCCATTGTCAGCTCTAAACAAGGGGCCGTAACCACATAATCAACAAAACTTATCCACAAAAATAATAAAATAATTGCCACCAAGGGCTAGTTGGGGGTAGGTGGCATCACTTACATGGAAATTAATTCTAACAAAAATATCTATACCTTGCCCATCAAACACAAAACTGCGCAATCAAATTTAATTACTTCATGGCTGTGCATGATAATAGTGTTTCTTCTTAAATGGAAACAGTACATATTGAGGTACTATAAGATTACCTATCAAAGATTTTTGTACTTAAGCTTAGATCTTAACAGGGATTTTGTTTATCTCAATATTTTTAATCGACTTTTTTGGTTTTTTAAGTTTCAAAATGTCATATATTTGTGCCTCTTTATGAACCTGTGATGGATGCCCATTTTGCCCATTTTATTTTGGTTTGGGAAACAGTGAATTATACATGTTAAATTATTAAGTATAAAGAAGCACTTTTAACAAAACAAAATCACAAATCTAATTTCAAATCCAAATAACATAACAAAATACAACATTTCAGACACTTTAGGCTGTTTTGATCCAATGCAAACATTGTGTTGGACAAAATATCATTGAGGGTTCAGAAAATAATTTAGCAGCAACATCAAGGAAAATAGAAATTTTAAAAAATCCCAAAAATATTCATTTTTTTTCCAATTCTTTAAACATCTAAAGCAACAACATCATCAAATAAATGCATTGGTATATAAATATGAAAAGAAAACAGATATATAAGATGTATAAGATGTCTAGTGATATATCACAGGTCAACACTAAATCATGTCCAGCTTGGTAGCTCCAAAGCCTCAAAATATTATCAAAAAATATAATAAATGTATCTCATCATCACAAGCCATGTACAATGAAACCAGATAAATAAATCAGTGATTCCCTTTGCCCCTTTTACAAGCAAAGGTAATGGTCCTAGAAATGGCAGTTCCTCTCAAGGAAGAAGACCATTGGGCTAACATTGGACTTTGACATCATCTAGAAGAAGAAGAAGCTATACTCCAACATCCTCTATTGGTGTTACTGCAAATTCCAATTCACTCTATTGGAGTCCATGAAGATGGCAGTGCTGGCACACTCACAGTGTCAATAGTCACCTTCTGTAAAGGTGTCTGCTCTAAAATATCCTCTTCCTCTCTCTCCCTTATGACCTCCTCTTGTGCCTCCCCACTCCACAATAAAATGGTGATGGAAATGAAAATGCTCTCCTTGTCCTTGGCTCAAGGAAAAAAGGTCTCCACCTCCTTTGCTCTCCAAACCAAAGCAGTCACCAAATCGGTCAAACCCAAAAGCTGTGAACCAAGCTGTAACCAACAAAAAAATACCAGTCAAGCAAAAAATAAAATATTCAAATTTCAAAAATTTAATTGAAAAGGTTAATTTCAGGAGAAAATAAAATAAAATAAAAATTGGTTATATGCACTCTTACTTTCTATATACATTAGAAACTTCGCATATTTGGGTATAATGGTTTGGATTCATATAACTTGGGTATAATGGTTTGGATTCATATAATTATATGAACCAAAACCATTATACCCAAATATGCGAAATTTCTAATGTATATAGAAAGTAAGAGTGCATATAACCAAAATAGCACAGAGTGCAATCCATCGCTTGACCAAGAATAATGGTTTGGATTCATATAATTATATGAATCCAAACCATTATACCCAAATATGCGAAATTTCTAATGTATATAGAAAGTAAGAGTGCATATAACCAAAATATCACGGAGTGCAATCCATCTCTTGACCAAAAATACCTCGAGAGACCAAAAAATATCATGTTACAACAATAAATGCATATCATCCAAGTCATTGCCTATATTGGGATCTTTGTCATCAATATCACCCTATAAGCATTAAAATAAGAAAGAAAAAGCTTAAGATAATTTTGCTTGAGTGAATGGCACATTTTTACTAGGGTCGTGACAAAGGAATTCAACAATTAATGCCACCAACACCAAGGTATATAGAGTACTTAATGCTCTTGATTAAACGTCAATTCCATACCTTCATACATGATAGAATCCAATGGAAACATTGCAATCCTACCAATACCAAAATCCTAAAAATTGTTCAAGTCAAATAAATTTTGAATAGCATCTAAAATTATACCTTCTCCATATGAAATCCAATGAGGATGGAACCACTCTCGAGTCTCAAACATCCTGAAACAATTAATAATAATGTTAAAAATGTTAAAACTTATATAAAGAGATGAAAATTAAAAATAAGGAGAATGTCGACTTTTACTTAAGTAATGGGATAAAAGATAAAGGAGAATATCAACTTTTACTTCTCAATATTACCATTAATTATAGGGTTTTGCTGGTTCCGCTCCGGTTCTGATAACACCACTCCAAACCCTTTGCTCTCTTTGCAAAATTTAGAATTTCAATATTTGCCATGGTTTTTCATTAAATAATTCAGAATTTATAAATTTTGAGGTAAATTCAGTAAGGGAAAATCTGTTAACCGTTGGGTTAAACATGTAATTGAAATTTTAGGAAAATCTAGAGGAGATAGTCAGAGTGTCTAAAGGTAGCAAGTAAAAGTGATGAAAACAAATAGGCAGACCCTTTCTGTTACAAGAATCTCAGAAAATCAGGGGATACGACTCAACTGGACCAGCCATCAATAAAATCTGCAAAGCAAATCCAAAGGTTAAACTCATCGTTGCTACTATTTGTCCTGAAAAAACTCATGATTGCTACGATTTGTCCTGAAAAACTAACAAAGATCAGAAAGTGTTCCAATCAAATTTGAATAATAAAGTAAAAAACCAGTTATAATCTTAAGTTTATTCCCTAATGGCATCACGAGTGTTATTTATTTTGTTGACATGGCATAGCTGCATTCAGCCGACCAGTAACAGCATTTCAGAAACAGCAGAACTGATTCAACAAAGGAAAATGCTGAGATGTCCACTAAATGCAACATTGAATGTCTAGAATAAGAACTCATTTGATTTTCCTACGTGTCCCTGTCACATAACTGGTCGTGGGTGATGGGTCAGTAAATGAACTGTTCCAACCCATAAAGCAATACCTCAAAGTTGACTGAGTATTCATAGGATTCTGAACAAAACTAAGCCAATCATGTGAGTTAATCACTTTGAAATATGGAAGAACAGGATGTCTGGAAGCCTAGTCACCCGATAACTCAAAGTAAACAACTACTGCCTACCAGGTGATGCCAGCCAGTAAACTCTATTACACTCTTGAATTATCATAAAAATTGAAGTTTTGTTGGGACTTTTAAGCATCCATAATGCCAGTCAGGTCGCTACGTGAAAGCATACCAACAAAGATCTCCGAATCATCTAACTAATCTAAGTACTTAACAAAAAGATGCCATGAACAATTAATGCTAACTTGACAACCAGAGGGTGTCCTAGGCGTGCTGGCCTCTAAAATTAACTATGCATATGCAATAAACATTTTTGGGTCTGACCATAAATACTAACACATGTCATGACAATTACTAGAAGAAAGTAGGCATTGAATACTAGATTTAAATTAACTTTCCTTTAATAGAACAATGATTGTTTCCACGGCATAGGCAGAGATCCATGCAACTTCAGATTCCGAATCAGTGAAACCTTGGGTTTCCTCTCAATATCATCTCACCCCACAATGGATCAACCAACCTTCTCAAGACACTTGAGGAGCTATCATTCCATGCCCCAAGAAAACCACCATCAGTCCAACAAATGAATCAGAGAATTCCAGAGTTGGACTCCCCCATTCAAAGCACCATACTGCAGTTTCAGTAGAGATACTAATCTCCATCCAGAGTTTCCTCCCCATGGACTTGGACGTTAGGAGAGTTGGGCTTCCTCACTCTTGTATTCCCCCAGTATCATGCTGCCAAGACCCCTCAAAGCCTCTTCTTGAGGACATCATCTGCCAAAGCATCAACCCCTTCACAATCACCAATGACTTCAATGAGAAGCTTGCCTCTTAATCCCCTCATTCAACCTCAGCAACTAACTCGAACATGCCTTGAGATCCTCTATTTTGCACAGCACCTAGTTTCAACCAATGTGGAAAAAGTCGACGTCGGGATTAAATCGGCAAGGGTCCAAAAGTTGAAAAACTCGTTAAATTCTGGAGTTTTTTGAAAAAATCAGCAAAATTAAAAACACACAGAAATATTCATTTTATTTTTATTTTTTTCAACATCTAGAGTATCCACAACATCAAATAAATGCACTTCTGCATAAACATGTAAAGAAAACTAATATATAATATGTATATGAAGTCTAGTGCTACATCACATATCAAAATAATGAATCAACTGCTGAATCTTGAGTCTTGTCGGAGTCTAAACTCTCAAGAGTCAAAATATCAATAAAAAATATAATAAATGTATATCATGAGTCATCTACATGTCATAAAGTAATCAGTCACTAAGATCCTCTTCCCCTTTTCCGGGAATAAGGAATGGCTTTGCCTTTTCCTCTAGAGGAAGAAGGCACAACCCCTGGAAATACAAATGGAGTCAGTCGTCCTTTAGAAGCTGATGAAAGAGGTGGCCTTTGTCCTATGTTGCTGCTGCCCATCCTATATGGTGTCAGCTCCTCCTCATCATCCTCTTCCAGCTCTGCCTCTTGACCCTGATGTTGCTCCTCCTCTACATTTGGCTCTCCCTCCCTTGCAACTGCTACTTCCTCTGGATCCACACCTAACCAATCCGAGATCGAGTCCATGGCCAGCCTCTCAGTCTCAACCCTCCGTGCAGCGATGGTATCAATATTGTCCAATGAGATGGCTTCCACATCAGTAGGTGTCTGAAGTTGTCTCACCCACAATCGAAGATTGTAGTATACATAGACCATGCCATTGAGACATTGGGACTCCAATCTATATTAGGGTCATAGATTGTAAATTAGTACTTAGAAAATTTAAATATTAAAAATAATCAAATGAATTCAAAAAATTTAATTTGAAATTTTTTTATCTGTTGCGCTTTTTCCTGTGTTTTTTGTCAAATACACTCTAGTTGCGCTCACACCCAGAGGAACTACATGTTTGGCTCAGCGAATGACAAGCTTTTGAAGATGGGAGCCACCATAGCTTGTCCACCAAGCATCTACAAGTTAAAAGAAAAATGAGAAACATAAAAAAACATTGAAATTCTAAACTTGAAGTTTGAAACAAACTAAAGCTTACCAAGGATTTTGGTCATCCTATTCTTAATAGCCATGGTAAAACCAAATGTGCCACCCCCCATCCTATATGCCTCCATTTCTTTAGAAATATCTTCATGTTCTTGCTCAGATGACACCATCCTCTCGACACAAGTGAAGAATCCATCCATCACCTCAACATCAAATGAGAAACCACAGGCGTAAGAAAATGCGAGGTTGAGGTAGATACCTACAACATGAATGGGACGATGGAGGGTATTGTTCCATCGCTCATCAATCACTCTCCATATGACCTGTTGTTTCTCTAATCCCCCGTCTCCCTTATCTTCATAATAAGCACAAATGACTTCTTTGGCCCTATCCATGGCCTCATACAAGTAGCCCATTGTGGGCTTGTCTCCATCAACCAACTGAAGAAACCTTACCAAAGGTTCTAAAATGGCACACACCTCCTCTACTCCTGCCCAATAGATCTGATCATATGAAACTAGTCTGCATATGCCCTCTCCCTCTAATTTGCGGCTAATAGATAAAGCACGCCAATCTGGTAAAAGAAACATGCTCTTCACATCCTATCCATGGCCTCATACAAGTAGCCCATTGTGGGCTTGTCTCCATCAACCAACTGAAGAAACCTTACCAAAGGTTCTAAAATGGCACACACCTCCTCTACTCCTGCCCAATAGATCTGATCATATGAAACTAGTCTACATATGCCCTCTCCCTCTGGTTTGCGGCTAATAGATAAAGCACGCCAATCTGGTAAAAGAAACATGCTCTTCACATCCCACATAGAATTCAACAAAGACTGAAGAGATATGAAAGTAGTGGCAAATCGTGTAATGGCACGACGCACCAACTCTTTGTTTTTGGTGAATTTCCTCATCAAGCTAAGCACATATGCATGATTATATATAAATTTTGTTATGCTCCTGGATGATTCAAAATATCTTTCACAATAGGAATCTTACCTATATCCTCCAACATCAAGTCAATGCAATGAGCAACACGAGGTGTCCAAAACAAGTTAGGATACCTCCCCATAATAAACTTGCCAGCTGCAACACAATTTGCAGCGTTGTTCATTATGACTTGGACAACATTGCTTGGGCCTACTTCCTGAATGAAAAGGTCCAACAACTCACATAATAAACATGCATCTTTAATGTGTGCAGATGCATCAACAGATTCATAAACATTGTCCCCTTGGAACAACTAACCAAGAAGTTAAGAAGGGTCCTACCCTTCTGGTCAATCCAACCATCTGACATGATTGTGCATCCAGTGTGTTCCCATGATGCCCTAAACTCCTCCAATCTAGAAGTGCAATCAATCTTTTCATCTTGAAGAAGAGGCCTTCTTAATTCTGCAAAGGTGGGGGCTTTGTACCCTGGGCCAACGACAACAACAACATCAAACATAGGTTGGTAAAATAGGTTTGTCTTGGCAATGTTGAAAGGAA
>APFE031551951.1:0-14959 GCA_000404065.3 Pinus taeda | reverse complement strand
AAAAGACGAGACCTCTTACCTGACACTGACAGCGCTCCTAATGGTCCACTGGATTTGTCGCAATCGCCAACTGAAGATCGCACTCCCAAAGCCCTAATGTCGCTCTCAAAAGGTAAAAAGTGAAAAGTAATTTTTGTTTTACCATTTTCACCATTTTATAACTTTTTGACCCCTAAATAGGTTTTAAGAGCCATTTTATGAATATTTGTGTCGAAAATGGATTTTACGCCCGTTTCTTGTGCAGCGACAAGTGTTTGTGCAGTTTTAGCAGCGAAACGAGTTGTATTTTATACTTTTTTGGACTCGGTAAATACACGAAAAAGTCACTTTGGAGTCATCTTTTGCTCTTTTCTGACTCTCTAAACGTGAAAAGAATGCCGCGTTGGTCCTCTCGACTCGTTAAACAGAAATGAGAGGTGGTCGTCTTTAAACCCTTTTCCGACCGTTTAAAAACGAAAAAGATTGTCGGACCCTTGTCGTTTCCAGTTCATTAACGGTCATGGTCTAGATACTAATGGACACAAATGTCAAACAATGGATCACCCAGCAACCTCGTCTGTCTAATGAAATATATGATAGTGTGAAGCACATCGCTAAGTTTAAAGCAGATAGCACTTTGTCTACATCTAGGTGCATAAGGACCTCGACCAAACATGGACCACACTTCCTTTCATTGCCATTGACGAAGCTATCGATGCGGTATTGGATACTTGGCCACTAGAATGGTACGAACTAGATGTGGTGGGGTGCAATGAGGCCACTATCCAAAAACAGAAAGCTAAAGCTAAACGGGCAACACAGCAAAAGCAGAATGAACAACACGTTGTGGAGGTTCAGGCGGTCTGAGAGGAGGTGCAGACTTCGACAAGCAAGGCACCAACAAGAGGGGCTGCGATAACAAAGGATGAAAGTGGGTTGAAGGGCCCATAGAGGCAGCCACAGATACAGGGACAGCAGGAATGCCACCAACCACCACGGGAGCACCCTGAAAACAGTCGTCACTAACAAAATGGATGAAGTCACGGGAAAAGGCCAAGGCCTTTAAATGGGATGAAGAACTGACCACATTGACCGAGGGTGACCTAGGTGACATAGGGGACACAGTTTACGAAGTCACCCAGGAAGAAATTGACAAGGCCATGTTGAAGCAACATATTTTGTTGGGGGCACTCCAAGCGCAGATACAGGAATTTTGGACACGAGCCTCGTAGCTAGGAACTAGTGCTACTCATGCAGTTACAGGTATGTCATCCACTGAGCAGCTGCTAAAGGCCCAAATGGCTAATACTATCGTGATCCCAGTAGGAGAATTGATAATAGAAAATGCAATGGACAGAGCTGTGGTGGGCCAGCTTACAAGGCTTGGATTAAACTTGGCTACCCTCCCGCGCAAAAGCTTGTATGAGCTCTAGGACAGCGTGACGATGGAGCTCCACGCCAGGGAAGGACACGCAGAACAGGTACTCAGTGAAAAGAGAATTAATATAGGATAGTTGAGCCTCCAACGGGATGAAGTGGTTGCACAGATCCAGCAGTTGGAGCAACTGGTAGGGGAAGCATGTTCGCGTGCCCCTGAGCTAGAGCTTGTGACCGAGTTGCTTGTTGGCATACGAATCCATAAGCTGGCTACTAGGTTTCGCGAAGCAAAGGAGGAGGCCATGAGGGTTAAATTGGATCTTGGCATACAAATTACAGAGCTGAAACTGCAAGTACAGCCCTCGACACCACCAGAAGTCACCGAGCAGTGTAGAGGCATCATTCAATCTGAGCGGGAAACGACCACACGTGAAATGAAAGAGTGCACCGACTTGTTGGATCAGTTTCTTATTATGCTCACTTCGCTCCAAGAGGATCCAACCTTACAGCGACTGGAAATGGAGGCAAGGGAGCTCCAACAAGCCTATGATAATGTTAGAGGGACCGCGCAAACAGTTGTTATTACGCAGCGCTTGGCCAAGATGAGGGAGGCCCAGGCCCTAAAGATACAAGTTGATGCTGCTAGACAGAAGGAAGTAGTGATTAAAGAACATATCCAACCATGGCTTGATGAGGCATTTGTAGTTTCAACCACCATTGAGTGAAATGTGGCACACATGCAGGCAGAATATGCACCTGGTGAAGCAGTTGAAACAAATATTTAGGTGTTGGCGGCCCGCGTCGAACAGGTACAACAGATGGTGGAATAGTTTGCAGCAAGTATAAGCAAAGCACAAAATTTGCTAACTGACCTCCACCCAAAGATTATCGCACCAGCCGAGTGATTCAGAACGAGTCACGATGATTGTGTTGGGTGCTTGTTGGGTAGCGAAGGCCTTGCATAATGGTTTTGGGGCTCAAAGCCTGCAATTTTGGGTAAAGGTGTGGTAAAGACTCCACGAGATGGGTGGATCATGAAGTGTAATGAGTCAATTCAAAGGATTGTCTACCCAAAAATACTGTAAAATGAGTTGGCTTGCCTGTTGGCTTATATGGGCCTGACCTAGGTTTGAAATAATTATTTAGCCAAGAAAATCCCGTAGCTACCGGCCCTTTCAGCAACAGCCTGCAAAGCGCAAACTGAGGTCTCAGCTGAGGTAGCAGGGGAGGGTGCTGGAACCAGGTTTCCGCACCCTTGGGATGTCTGGATGCAGTTTGGAGGGTTCGCAGTCCACTCTACAGCTTCATGCTATACTATATTCACGCGGATTCGGAATACCTCACGCAGTTCTACAAATTTAATCTAGAGGATGAAGTATTGCAACTCAGATATACTTTAAAATGGTCTTTAAGCAAACATTTATCGATTTTATTCAATTCACATATTAAGATTAAAGCCAGATTCACAAGTATTCAATAATCAATGCGCATAGATCTAAACAACTTTATTCACGATAATTCAGAGATCACAAATAAATTTCATAATGAACTTATCTTTATTTCCACTTCACACTAGTACAACCAGATCCGCCTTGTGCACTCAGCTGCAGGGGTCTGTGCACATAGCTGCGGACTCTCCCAGGCCTCTGTGCACATAGCTACAGAGCCTCTATCCTCTACCCAAACCCTCAACTCGGACTTACAAATGCTTTTAGACTACTTCTCTCAACAACTCATTACATCTTAGATCTCAAGATTATCCCACAAAACTTAGATACTCTACCTATAGAGCCTTACTCTATTTATACCTTTCCATGGACCGCGATCCATGGGCGAGCCAACTCATCTTACATTTCTTTACATTATTTTTGGGCAGACTACCCTTTTGACTTTGACTTATTACAAATCGTGCTTCATGCATCTCACGGAGTCTTTACCCTGCTTTTACCCAAAATTGTGGGCTTTGAGTGCCCTGACTGTTACGTAGGGCTTCCGCTACCCAACAGTCCCCAACACAATCATTGTGACTCATCCCGAATCACTCAACTAGTTCAACCAACTTGGCGTGGAGATCGATTAGCATCTTCTGTGCGTTGATTGTGCTAATCACAAATTCTTCCATCATTCACTGCATCTATTCCACGTGTGGCGCTTGCATCTCAGTCCCTGTCTCTGTTGTCTCCATAGAAGCATATTCAGCCTGCATGTGGGCTATCTTGCACTTTATGGTGGTTGAAACCACAAATGCCTCATCCAGCGATGGCTGGAGATGGGTTTTAACCAGTGCTTCACTTTGTCTGGTGGCATCGGCTTGCGTTTTTAGGTCCTGCGCCTCCCGCATCTTGGCCAAGCACTGGGTAATATCAACGGTATGCGCACTTTCTCTAAGCTGATCATAAGCTTGCTGGAGCTCTCGGGCCTCGGTTTCTAATCAGGGAAGTGTTGGATCTTCCTGAAGGGTGGTGAGCATAACAATCGATTAAGTTATCAGCTCAGTGCATTCCGCCACTGAGTGTGTGAGCATTGCACGCCCCATAGTAATAATATTCATGCGTTTCTCTAGGATCTCTGGTGGCGTCGGTGGTGGAACCTGCAGTTTTAAGTCTGCGATCTACGAACTAAGCTCTAGCTGGATCCGCGTGGCCTCCTCCTTTGTCTTTTGGAACCCAGTAGCCAGTTTATGGATCTGTGTCTCAATGGGCATATCCTCTGCAATTTCTAACTCCTGGGCACTCAAACAAGCTTCTACTACTAGCATCTCCATCTGCTACTTTTGGGTGATTGCCTCGTCACGTTGGATTTGCAGCTATTTGATATTAATTTTATGCTCCTTGAGTACTTGATCGGCATGGCTGGCCCTGGCATGGAGTTCGATTGTGGCGTTGTTGTGGAGTTGTTGCAAAATTTCGTGCGATAGAGCAACCACATTTAGTCCCAACCCTATAAGCCGTTCTAGAACAATGCGGTCTTCCACCTGTGTGGTGATCAACACTCCTACTGGAATCAGGATAGAATGAGCCATTTGGGCTTTTAACAACGATTTCACAGCTATCATACTAGAGACCCCCGGAGTAGCACAGGTGCCTAATGGCGCGATTCTTGTTCCCAGTTCGTGTAACTGCGTGTGGAGTTCCCCCAACATATTATGTTGCTTCGACATGGCTTCATTGACTACCTCCCGAGTGGCATCTTGAGTGGTGTTCTTGATGTCAGTTAGGTCTCCTTCGGTTAACTTGGTCACACCACTGTCTGTTTTAGATTTCTTTACCTTCTTTCGTGGCTTCAGCCACTCTGATGTCATTGGCCGCTTCAAAGGTGGATCTGTGCCTATTACTGGAGGTTCATCCGGGGCCATCTTAGGGGGTGCCTTCTGACTGCCCTTGTCCATTGTTGACGCCGCCCCTCCTGGTGGTGTCTTTCCTGCTACTGCCAACGCCACTTCCCGTGTTGACTAAACTTCCACGGCGAATTGTTCATTGCACTTTTGCTGTGCAACCCGCTTAGCTTCCTCCTTTTTTTACCAAATAGTAGCCTCGTTGCACTCTACTACCACCAGTCTGTGCCACACCGTTGGCCAGGTATTCACAATCCCTTCGACAACATCGTCAATAACAATAAATCGGAGTGAGGTCCATGCATGGGCTGGGTCCTTACACACCCTGATGTAGAGACGATGCATGCCTGCTTTAAATTCGGAAATATGCTTCATGATTTCATAGATCCTGTCAAACAGGTGGGGTAACTCATTAATACACTGAAACATAGTCGCATCCATCAATACCCAAAAGATTTTGATATTTCGAATTTGTCCCGCATCCCTTACTGCCCAGAGGGAAGCATATCAAGCGGCTTCTGGCCATTCCGAGTCCAAGACCAGAAACTCGCTTTTTCGCGTAAGTCAATGGTGACTAGCATGATGGATAGGAGAAGCCACACATAATGGAAAGTCTTGCCCTCCTCTTGCACTTCGCGGCAATTAGTTAGAAACTCTTCACAAAGGAACTGTGACCAATTCAACCGTATGTCGGCTACGCATTCCTCAGCAAGTGCGATAACTATGATGGGAACCTCAGTGCCCCGACATTTCCTAATTACTTTTCAGGCTAGCAACTGAGTGGCAATGTGGACTGCGTTGTCTGAGATATTGTCAATGATGTACCCTCGCTATCCCTTGGCGAGCTGATACTTATTTTTCAGTTGCTCTATAATCACGACATCGTTACTTCTATCAGTAATTTCCCGAGGGTCTCTTCTGTCGCAGGGAAGGTGTGAGACCTGATGAACAAGTTCAACTATGATACTAACGGGTTTGTTGACCCATAATATTTCCTCATGAACTAAATAGAGCAATTGCTTTATGACCAACATGGTAATAGGAGGCTGCAGAAAGTGAGGAATCGACAATAGATAGAGCAACCCGGCTTTGTCCACCTTCCACAACCACTCCTTTGGCTGTAGTGTTGTCACTGTTCCTTCTACATTCCGCTCCATTAGTGCATCCGTTGCTAGGTGGGGGAATTTTACTATATCTGCGAGGTCCCAATCTTCAAACTTCATTGTCGCAACACGGCCAACCACCGAGTTTTCCACTGGGATAGCTTTTGATAGAGACGGGGTAATGATTATAGTGTCGACTTCATCTAGGTTTGCAAGTACCTTCGCCTTCCCCTTGCTTGGAGGCACATACTTGGGTCCTCACACTGGCTATATGGGATCCTCCTCAGGGTTTACTTCTTCAATATATGTGGGAGACTCTTCTTCTTCCTCATCGCTGTCAATTGTAACAGTTTTACCCTTTTCCTCCACTGTGAATTTGCCTAAATGCAGGCATTGCGGCAACCTTCTTACTGATTCTGGAACCTGAGGGTCCTTCCTAGTCCTTAGTGTCTGGGGCGATTTAGGGAGCTCGGCGACTTGTGGTGAAGCTTGCTGCGGGTTCGCGATGGTAGGGTTGTGTGCTTTGAGGATTGCTTCCTCGTAGTGCTTCCGCAATGTCTTAAACCACAAACTTTCTTCGAATTGCTTAACACTCATCTTGCACTTGTTTCTAACCCAGGGAAGCTTTCTTGCAGGGCGATAAGACATGGTGGTGTGACCCTTACTAGGATTATATATGATTTGAAATTTAAGATTGGCTGCTTGCCCTTGTGGGAGCTCATAAATGCAATTTTGGCGGTTATTCTTCTGCCTTAATTGCTCACCACCTGCTCCATGGTGCTTTAAATGGGTCATCATATCATGAATAGTACCTCCAATGTTCGCTTTCCATCTTTCCTTCATGGAAACGAAACCCCAGGATTCCAAGTGCGGTTTTTGTATGTATGCTGAGGTCATATCATGTAGCTTCGCTGTAGCCTGGTTTATACTCTCGCGCCCTTTTTCAACTGTATGGGGCGTTGGGACTGGTCCTCCTACGGATAATCAGGTGGGCGAACCCCTCGTGTGGATCTTTTGTTTCCCGACTAGCTCGGGCTGCGAGCACCTTCTGGATTCCCTTGATTCTGCTAACGGGTTTCGGTGAGTGCGGGCTTGTCCTTTCTCGTGTAAGAGCAACCATGCTTAGTGGGGTTGCTACTTGTGGTAGGGTAGGAAAGCCAGCCATGTATGTTTCCTTCGTTAGCTCCTTTGCGTAATCTGTGTAGGCGGCTTCTAACTACAACTTGTTAATAGCTTTATCCAGCTTCACACTCTGTGTGCAGAGTCTGGCCTTGTTTCTTCTAACTTACCCAGTTGCACCTTACTGCGCCAAATGGTTGCCCGGAGCTGCTGAATTCTTTCACAGATGTTGTCACTAGGATGAACCGTCTCTATGTTGGTTTGTTCGGTCAT
This sequence comes from Pinus taeda, assembly GCA_000404065.3. Taxonomy (NCBI): domain Eukaryota; kingdom Viridiplantae; phylum Streptophyta; class Pinopsida; order Pinales; family Pinaceae; genus Pinus; species Pinus taeda. Next base: position 7,774 of record APFE031551951.1, on the reverse strand, counting down.
AGAGGGACTTTCCTGTCGAGCCTTTGTTTTGCGCAGGTTCGGTTGGGTTGATGGCTGCCTGATGTACACCTGTACTCGTCGTCGTTGAGGAAAGGTTGTTCTATACCATCTTGGCAGTTGCATACGTCCTCCAATGCGTCCCCGAAATTGCTTCCTATAATTTGGCTTCCGTGGCCCCCCCTAGGTGTGTGTAACACGTCTTTCACCACATTATGTTGCTCCCGTGTTGCGTATAAAGTGCCTATCTGGCCGAGCTGCCCTTCATCTGTTGCAATGTTCTCTACTGGCTGCTGTCTTTCCTTGGTGGTTACGCGTCGCAATGACCAGCTCATCATATTACAGTTAAGTGTCATAACTTCCTGCAACTGGTTCTGCCATCGTTCAGTCTCCTCATCAGAATCCACTGTCCAAGTGTTATCACGTTCCCATGAGGTTCTCCCACCGTCTGTGGGGTGCACCTGATCTTGGTCCTGCACGGTTATCTAATAGATGTAATCCAGTTCATCGTCACTATCCTCATCGCGCACAAATTCGGTGTAGCGTTCTCATTCTGCTAGGTCCAATGGAACTACTACTCTCAGTGACTTCTTTTCAAACGTCATCTTCCACCTTTTCAAGTTAATGATCCCTTTCATATCTGTTGCCCAATCAATTCCAAGCAACATAGGGTAAGGGTTACTGTCATCAACAATTTCTATGACTTCAAAATCAGTCTGTGTACTTACACCGTCGATATCCACGGTCACTCCTTGCAATCAACCCATTGGTAAGATCTTTTGTTGGTTGGCCATTCGCAACTGAATTGGGGACCTTTGCAGTGCAGGCTTGCTCATGCGCTCCCATGTTTGTTTAGGTAATACGTTTGCATCCAAGCCTAAGTCCAGGATGACCTGATCCATTTCATATTCACCAATTTGAGCTGTCAGTCTCATCTCCTGTCCGGTGCACAGAGCATGTCTTCTTATTTTTCGGACTACCTGTGGTTTGTTGGATCCGGTGCCCCTAGTGATCAGCTTTTCCAGCCCTTGAAAAGCCTTACTATCATGCAACAGTTTCATGCAAGTTTCAAGAAAGGTAGTAATCATGGAGGGGTCCAATCCTGACTCCGTTTGATCCCTCCTACTCGGGGTAGAAGCTTTCGTGAAGCTCCACTGAGCTTCCCTCGACATCGTCCTCCCCTGTTCCGGCTTAGAGTCATGTTCCTTTGTAGGTGTGTCGCACCTCTTTCCACCTTCAACATGTTCCTCTTGCATATTACCTCCTACAGTTGCACTGCTTCTTAGTACCATATTTATATTGGGATCCTCTTTGCGAGGTTCTGCTTGCATCATCTGGATATTCTAGGTTGGTGGAGATTGGAGTACTCCCTTTTCACGCATTTGGGCAATTAAGGTTGGACAGTCTACCATTTCATGATCAAACTGCTCACAGTAGGGGCACGAAGTTCTGGTTGGGTTAGTGCAGTCGCAATCATAGTGTCCCAGCCCGCCACAATTATAACATATTAGATATCCGCGGCCCTGCTCGGGCCCCATTCCTCTTCCTCAGCCGCGTCCTTGATATCCTCCCCGCACTTCAGTCTACATTGGTAAGCTAGGGTTCTTTCCATAATTAATTCATAACTTCGACACATTCGCTCATCATGTCCCACCAATCAACAAAAGTTACAATACAACTACTGTGGGGTTTGGGTATACTTTTGCAATAGGTGGCAGTTATCTGTTGCATGTTTCCCACCCACATGACAAATTTCACACCAGAGCGTAGGTGCATCACTCAATCCTGCTTGTACCTCCACTTTTAATGGCATCGGGCCTCCCCCCACCAGATAGTTCACGAAGACAAGGCAATGGTCCTTATCGTGCGCTTGGCTCTTACATTTAATACAACCTACCTCCGTATGTACCTCTGGTTAGGATACTCTTTCTTGCTTCAAGCTTTGCATTTCTAAACACAAGTTTTGAAGTTGCGCATGGATTTTCTAAACTCCCAACCCTGGATCCGGTATTGGGGTCTCGTGTAATCTATTTGTTGTCTCCAGTGCCTCGGCTTGGGATGAGATATTTTGTTGTGATAGAGCCGTCCTCAGATGTGGTGTCAATGACGCCAGAAACCATGCGCAATGTTGTGCATCTGTCAAGGTCATGTTAGCTTCACGAAGAGTACTCTTTACCTTTGGCCTAGGTCCCACGGAGTTTCTCCCAGCAACATTGTGATCTCCTTGAACCCAGTAACCAACTGGGTTTCGGAATTTGGTCAGCCAAACTCCTTATTTAGCGCATCCTCGATTGCCACTATTCATTCGAATGGTCGGTTGAGTATTTTATGTACCACGTCAACGCACGGTCCCACAGTGCACTAACTAATGTGGCCTTCTTGTTGTTCTCATCTGTAATGCCTTGGACATCCCATACAGATCGTATCACAAACTAGAATTGTCCTGGTTCTTCATTCCCCACACCCTTAAATACTGGTAGCTTGATTGCACTCACCATCCCAGCTTTTGGTAGAAGTGGTGGAGGAGGTGGGGTCGGAGTTGGTGTGGACAGCTTCGAAATAGGTGAAGTAGGTGGTGGCGTGGATGGAGTGGTATTAGTGGGAAGCACTCCCTGATCAACCGTACCGCACTTCCTGGTGAGAACCTCGCGAGCTCCTCCTCGCTTTCCCAACAAATGGACGCTAAAGGACTGTTTTCTGCTCCTCCCATTCTACGGTAACCTCTTCCGCTCCGTGTTACTCCAGACATCAATAAATGTGCATAATTTATTTTTCACATAATAGCATCTTAATCCAAATATTCAATGATTTGATATACCTACCCCAAGGTACTTGAAGAAACCGCCTTTCCTCTTCGCTATAGCTCATGGCAGTATCTATCGCGAACTCAATGATAAATCCTCCTATTACCCAATCTAGCCAATGATCTACTACACATGCGATTTTATCCTTGGTGGCTTCTAGCCTGCGCACCAGTTCTGGGGTCCACACAAGAGGCTGGTCCAATCTGCGCCTTCCCACGCTGTCAGCTAGCCTTGTGATCCACTCGTATAGCTCTACCAAAAATGACATAAAGAAGATCTCGTGAATATCTGTGCATATATACCGGTCTAGCCAATCTTCTTCTGATACTCATGGGTTTCTGTTTCCCTGAACTGTGAACTCGTGGAGTTTCATATCCCACCACCCTTCAATATCCTTCTTTATAGGGTTCCAATGTTCCCACATTAGACACCCCTTAGACAGATCCCGATCCTGACAATAGAACCATTTGTTGGCTTATATGGACCTAAACCAGGTTCCGAAGAATTATTTAGCCAAGCAAATCTCGCAGCTACAGGCCCTTTCAGCAACAGCCCGTGAAGCGCGGACTGAAGTCTCACCCAAGGTAGCAGGGGAGGGTGCTGGAACCAATTTTCTGCGCCCTTGGGATGTCTTGATGTGTTTTGGAGGGTTCACACTCCGCTCTGCTTCACGCTGTACTGTATTCGCGCGGATTTGGAATACCTCGCGCAGTTCTACATATTTACTCTAGAGGATGAAGTATTGCAACTCATATCTACTTTAAAATGGTCTTTAATCAAACATTTATCACTTTTATTCAGTTCTCGTATTAAGATTAAAGCCAGATTCACAAGTATTCAATAATTAATGTGCATAGACCAAAACAGCTTTATTCACCATACAAATTGCCAGATTCACAATAATTCAGAGATCACAAATAAATTTCAGAATGAGCTTATCTTCTTTTCCACTTCACACTAGTACAACCAAATCCACCCTGCGCACTCAACTGCAGGGGTCCACACACACAGTTGTGGACTCTTCCAGGACTCTACGCACACAGTGGCAGAGCCTCTATCCTCTACCCAAACTCTCGACTCGGACTTACAGACGCTTTTAGACTGCTTCTCTCAACAACCCATTACATCTCAGATCTCAAGATTATCCCACAAAACTTAGCTACTCTACCCATAGAGCCTTGCTCTATTTATACCTTTCCATGGACTACGATCCATGGGCGGGCCGACTCATCTTACATTTCTTTACATTATTTTTAGGCGAACTAACCTTTTGACTTTGACTTATTACAAATCACGCTCCACGCATCTCGTGGAGTCTTTACCCTGCTTTTACCCATAATTGTGGGCTCTAAGCCCCCTAACCATTGCGTGGGGCTTCCATTACCCAACACTTCCCATGGTCCACGAACCATGGAAATGTATAAATAGAGCAAGACTCTACGGTTAGAAGTCAGTTTTTAGTAAGTAATTTTGGATCTGGAATGTAAAGGGTTTATGAAGTAGGAAGTCTTGGAGCATCTGTAAGTCCGAGTCAAGGGTGTTGGTAAAGAGATAGAGGCTCTGCAGCTGGGTGCGTAGAGGCCTAGTAGAGTTCGCAGTAGTGTGCGCGCACCCTTGCAACTAAGTGCGCAGGGCAGATTTGGTTATACGGAAGAGAAGATCAATAAAGAGAAGAATTTCTGAGTCATTGTGTGGTTTCTTGCAGATTTGTCTATTGCTTATGTTCTGAATTTATGCATGATCTGTTATATGAGCTTATATTTTTCTTTATAAGTGCGTGCATGGGGTTTTAAGTTTAAATGTTTGCTTAAAGACTGTAAAGAGTAGATCTAATCTATAACAAACTCATAAATAATAACTCTTAAAGAAGTGCCTTGTTCTAGATCTATGTATAAGTATAGTAGCGCAAAGTCATAGAACAGTTCGCAAACCCTCCAGACCACATCAAGACATCCCAAGGGCTCAAAAACCTTGTTCTAGCACCCTCCCTAGCTACCTCGACTGAGACCTCAGTCCACGCTCCACGGGCTGTTGTCGAAAGGGTTGGTAGTTGTGGGATTTGTTTGGCTAGTAACTCTTCCGAACTTGGGTCAGGGCCCAATTGTTAGTTTGACAACGAATTAGTAATTTTGGGTAAATGTAACTAGACAGTTTTATACAGATATATTAGTTATATAACGATGGTTCATGATATAAAATAATCACAATGCCCATGAAATGTAATGTGCGGAGAATCATTGTTGAATAACAAATTCAAATCCATTCAGTTCCAATCCATTCAGTTTCTTGTCTTGGTTTTGGTTAAGCTTTCTTGATTTTCTTTCTTGTTTATTTTTCCCTTCCTTATTTCAATTAGCATTTCAACAAGTGGTATCAGAGCTCCGAGGGCAGTGAGCTTGGGCGTTTAAGAAAAAAGGCTATGCGTTGAAGGCATGAGTCCAAGATTGAAGACCAAACTCGGTTGTGCATTGAAGGTGTGAGTCCAAGTTTTTTTTTATTATTTTCTTCGTGAAGTTATCTGCCTGCTAGGTTGAAGAGCCGTGAGTCCAAAACCTGGGCGAGGTGGCTATCAAACGGTTGGAGCAGTTATTTTTCTGTGCTGCGTGATTTTTCCAAAAGTGCTGAGACTTTGCGTGACAAGGATCTTGCTATCCATATGTTGAACCTCTGTGCGATGAAGTGAAAGCGTGAGTCCAAGAATTATCAGTGTAAAACCTAAAGCTGTGAGTGAAAAGCTGTGCGTGAGCTTGAGCGTGAGGCTGAGACCTGCAAGCTGTGCGTGAGTCCAAAAATCTGAGAAGTGAGGCTGTGCGTCAGGTGAAAGGCTGACCTGCGTGGGGTTTTTTTCCCTTTGTTGTGTGTGAAGTTGTATCAACGATTGGTGAAAGGTTGTCTATATCAGCGATTGGTGAAAGACTGTAACTCGCTTGCGTTATCTGCCTTGCTGGCCTGCATAAAGTTGCAGAGGAATTGTGGAAGAGCTTGCGTGATTTCAAAAGGCACAGAGCCTGCGTGAGATCCGGGTAAATTTTTCTTTTTTAAATAAAAGGAAATTATTTTTTGAAGACAATTTTTTTTGTTTACCCAGAATATTTTGGGTTGGGTTCATAAACCAGTTGAAAAGAAAGTTGTCCAAAACTGATAAAGAGCAGGGTTTCTGTAAGAAGAACAAGTTTTATTTTATCAGTAAAATTTGTTGAAGGGTTTCTCTAAAAAAAAAACATTGCAGAAAAACAAAGGCTCAAAATTGTAGAAAGAAATTTGTAAAATTTGTTTATTTAAAAAGCGGGCTAGGTTTTTTTTTTTAAGAAAAAGGGAAACAAAGTTTTTTTTTAAGAAAAGGATAGCTGAAGATTGAAATCCTAGAAAAATGGCCAAGATGTCGAATGCAAAATTCGAGGTGGAGAAATTCACTGGAAAGAGCAATTTTTCTCTTTGGAAACTGAAGGTTAGGGATCTGCTTGTGCAACAAGGGTTGCACAAGGCATTGGATGGGGCAACTAAGAAACCTTCAACCATGACTACTTCAAACTGGGAGGACTTGGATGCCCAAGCTCTCAGTACCATCCGGCTATGCCTAGCGGATGAAGTTCTCTTCAACATTGTTGAAGAGACTACGGTGTCAGGATTGTGGGAAAAGCTTGAAAAACTCTATCTGACAAAGTCATTAGCCAACAGAATTTATCTGAAAAAACAGTTATACAGTCTTCGAATGAAAGAAGGTTCAAACATTGCAGAACATTTGAATGTTTTTAACACACTAATATGTCAATTAACAGATATGGAAGTTAAAATACAGGAAGAAGATAAAGCAATAACTTTGTTGTGTTCTCTGCCTAAATCATGGGATCACTTCGTAACTTCAATCAGCTTGAGCACTGCTGATTCTTTGAAGTTTGAATCAGTCGTGGGAGCTCTCTTGTCTGAAGAAGTACGAAGGAAATCTAGCACTGAGACAGCTGCATCAGAAGCCATGGTAGCTAGAGGACGCTTAAAGGAAAGTGGAGAAAAACCAAGGGGGTCTTCCAGATCGAAATCGAAGGGAAAGAAGTGTAAGTCAAAATGTTGGAACTGCAATAAAGTTGGACACTTGAAGAAGGACTGTTGGAAACGAAAGGAGTTCGAAAACCCGAAGAATGAAGCGAATCAGGTCGATTCAGGTATGATAGACGAAGTTTTATCTACTAAAGAATTGTGCATGATAGATGAAACTTCACTTGAATGTAATATCTCTCAGGGTTTAGATAGTTGGCTGTTAGATTCTGGTGGTTCGCATCACATGTGCCTACATAGAAATTGGTTTACCTCGTATGAAAATGTAAACGGTAGTTCTGTGTTTATGGGTAACAATATGTCATGTCAGACTGTTGGGATGGGAGATATTAGAATTAAGATGTATGATAACACAGTTAGAACATTAACTAGTGTTAGACATGTACCTGATTTGAAGAAAAATTTGATTTCTTTGGGAGTTTTGGATTCAGATGGTTATAAGTTTACAGGTCAGGATGGCGTCTTGAAAGTATTTAAAGGAGCACTTGAGGTTATGAAGGCAGAAAAGGTCGGAAATCTTTACAGGTTAAAAGGAAGTACTCAGATCAGTGAAGCAGCGGTTGCGTCAGAAAAGGAAGAAGCAGGCACTCGTCTATGGCATCAGCGATTAGGTCATATGAGCGAGAAAGGTCTTCAGATATTGATGAAATGTAAATCTCTTCCTGGTCTAAATTCCTTAAATTTAGATTTCTGTAAACATTGTGTGTATGGAAAACAATGTAAACAGAGATTTAAAGTTGGAAATCATAATAGTAAAGATGTTTTAGACTATATTGATTCTGATCTGTGGGGACCTTCCCCTGTTATGTCATATGGAGGTGCACTGTATTTTTTAACGTTTATTGATGATTACTCCCGGAAAGTTTGGGTCTATATGCTAAAAAGGAAAGCTGATGTATTAAATGTCTTTAAACAATTTA